>MU720491.1:41876-115165 GCA_026770625.1 Nicotiana glauca | reverse complement strand
ATAAAAAAGCCCGTTAGGCCCGCTAAGCCCACGAGACCGGCCCGTTTAGCCCAGGACCATCTGGGCTTAGGCCCGTCACGGGCCGGTTCCACCCAGCAGGCCCACGAAGCCCGGGACCGCCAGGCCCGGCCCGTTTGGCCCATTTAGGCCCGGGACCGCCAAAAATACAGCCTTAATTTCACCCCCAGACAGACGGACAGTCCGAGCGCACTATTCAGATTCTTGAGGATATGCTCTGTGCGTGTGTGATTGAGTTTAGAGGGTCTTGGGATCATTTCTTGCCGTTGGCGGAGTTTTCTTACAACAACAGTTATCAGTCCAGCATTCACATGGCACCGTATGAGGCTTTGTATGGTAGGAGATGTAGATCTCTGGTGGGCTAGTTTGAGTCGGGAGAGGCCAGGCTATTGGGCACAGAGTTGGTTTAGGATGCATTGGAGAAGGTTAAGGTGATTCAGGATAGACTCCATACAGCCCAGTCCAGACAGAAGAGCTACGCGGACTGGAAGGTTCGTGATGTTCTATATATGGTTGGTGAGCAGGTTCTGCTTTGGGTTTCACCTATGAAAGGCATCATGAGGTTTGGGAAGAAAGGAAAGTTGAGTCCGAGGTTTATTGGCCCTTTTGAGATCTTGAGGTGAGTTGGGGAGGTTGCCTATGAGCTTGCCTTACCTCCGAGTTTGTCCGAAGTTCATCCGGTATTTCATGCTTCGATGCTCCGGAGGTATCACGTTGACCCGTTGCACGTGTTTGATTTCAGTTCAGTCCATTTGGACAAGGATCTATCCTATGTTGAGGAGCCGGTGGCTATATTGGACAGACATATCAGAAAGTTGAGGTCAAAGAACATTGCTTCAGTAAAGGTTCAGTGGTGGGGTCAGCCGGCCGAGGAGGCGACCTGGGAGATCGAGCAGGATATGCGCAGCAGTTACCCTCATCTTTTCACTACTTCAGGTATGTTCTCTATGCTCGTTCGAGGATGAATGAATTTTTAAGTGTAGGAGGATGTGACAACCCGGCCGGTCGTCTTAAGAATTAACGCCCCGATCCTCTATTAATTGCTTCCCCTAAGTTCTTTTCTGCTATTTTGGTTTGCCGGCACGTTCAGTGTTGGGTTTCGGAGAGTTTTGGGACACTTAGTCCCTAAATGAAAGCTTAAGTGTTGAAAAATGGTCCGTAGTCAGAACAGTGTGAACACGACCTTGGAATGGAAATTCGATGATTATGTTAGCTCCGTTAGATGATTTTGGGGTTGGGAGCATGTTTGGAATGTGTTTTGGAAGTCCGTAGCTCATTTAGGCTTGGAATGCCGAAGTTTGAATTTTTTAATTTTCCGGTCCGATAGTGAGTTTTGATCCGTGGATCGAAATGGAATTTCGGAAGTTGCAGTAGCTCCGTCGTGTCATTTGGGATGTGTGTGCAAAATTTCACGCCATTCGGACGTGTTTTGGTTAGGTTTTTGATCGAAAGTGTATTTTGATAAAATTTTGGAGTTCTTAGGCTCAAATGCTTGTTTAATTCGAGTTTTCGGCGTTGTTTTAGGTGGTTTAAGGATTGGTACAAGTTTTAATGAGGTATTAGGTGTTATTGGTGATTTCGGTTGAGGTCCCGGGGGCCTCGGGATGATTCGGGTGGTTAACGGGAAAATTTGAGAAGTCTTGCAGCATCTGAAGTTTTCTCTTCTGGTATTTTCGTATCTGCAGCTTGAGAACCGCAGATGCGGCCAGGGGAACCACAGAAGCAAAGTTGGATTTTTCCTCAAGAACCGTCGATGTAGTGCAATTTCCGCAGAAGCGGAATCGCTCCTATGGTTAGTGGTCCGCAGAAGCGGGTTTAGGCTGGTCATTCAGTATCCGCAGATGCGGTGGTATTTCCGCAGAAGCGGATCCGCATCTGCGATATATAGACCGCAGGTGCGGAATATTGTCCTATTAGTGAAAACCACAGAAGTGATACTTGTTTCGCAAAAGTGGGACCGTAGTTGCGGTCCCTTGTCCGAAGATGCGGTCCCTTGTCCGCAGAAGCGGAAATCACTGTTCAGAAATAGTGAAATCGAGGGTTTAATTTCAAAAGTTGGAAAATCAAATTTGAGCTCGGGAGAGGGTGATTTTGAGAGGGTTATGAAGAGGAGATTATTGGGTAACATTTCTTTAATCCTTCTAGTTATATTTCATCATTATGTAGTTAAATCCATCGCTAAAATTCGAATTGAGGACCAAAAATTGGAAAAAATTGGAAGAAACTTATTAGACCAAATAATGGGGTTTTGAGTGGGTATTTGACCTCTAATTTGGGAGATTTTTGTATGGTTAGACTCATCAGAGTATGAGGGTTCTGAAAATGTAAAAATTATCCTATTCCGAGAGGTTGGCTTGAGGGGCATTTTGGTCATTTTACCTAATTTCACGCCTTAGCTTTGAATTAATTAGTAGAATCTGTTGTTTGCGATGTTATTTACAATGTGTAATTGAATTGAATTGAATAGATTTGGTCCATTTGGAGTCGGATACTCGTGGCAAAGGCGTGGTTTCTAGTTGATTTTGAGCCGGTTCGAGGTAAGTGGCTTGTCTAACCTTGTGTGGGGGACCTCCTCCCCTTAGGACATGATATTGATATTTGAAAGCCTCGTACGTGAGGTGACGAGCACGTACTTGAGCTAATTTTTGGAAATCCATTTTTTTTCTTGAAGTATTTAAATTGAGTTTTTCTTGCTTATCTGTTTATTTTGAATTGCAAGTTTATCCTATGCTAGTTTAGAGAAGCATGTTTATTTGACTTATGTGCTTAAGTGCTTAAACTGTCTTGGTTGTATTACGTGAAGCATGTTAGGCTAGGATTTTCTATTACTTGTTTTGAGTTAGCTTTTATCCTAATGTGTTGGGCTGTTATTGTGTGTTTTAAATTGGGACTACGGGACGGCATCACGGGAGATCCCCATGTACTTGTTATGTTCTGGACTGAGGTTCGTGATACCAAGAGATCCCTAGCACATGTAAGTGTAAGTTTTGAGGATACCAAGAGATCCTCGGGATACTAAGAGATCCCTCGTGTATATGATGAGGATACCAAGAGATCCTCGGGATACCAAGAGATCCCTCGGGTATATTTTGAGGATATTGAGAGATCCTCGGGATACCAAGAGATCCCCGACTATTAGTTCCTGTTGTGAGTAGTATTCCTTATATTGTTTTACTTTTGTTTCCTATTACTGCTTCCCTTATTTATCCTATTCGGATTCTTGCTGTAGACTTTATCTATACTATTTTTCCTTATCTTATCATATATTATGTTTATCTCAGCAGGGCCCTGACCTTCCTCGTCACTACCCAACCGAGGTTGGGCTTGGCACTTACTGAGTACCGCTGTGGTATACTCATGCCCCTTTTGCGCATGTTTTTCATGTGCAGATCCAGGTTCCTCCACTCAGGCGCACTATCCTCGAGGGGAGAGATCTAGCGGAGACTTTGAGGTATATCTTCGGCATCCGCAGACCAGGAGTCTCTATTCTATTCCAGATTTAGTAGTTAGTTTATCCTTTCTTTCAGTTGTTTAGACATTCTGGAGTTAGAGCAGCGTATTACATTTCTATTAGCCTCTGTTTCCCGTGAGTTTTCCGGTTTTGGGGTGATATTGTAGACTTCCGCGTTTGAGTTGTATATGCCAAGTGGCACTTATGTACAATTTTCCTTCTATTTTTGCTTAGTTTAATTAATTGTTCCGGCAAGTTATGTTATTTTCGCATTGTTAGGTTTACCTAGTCGTAGGGACTAGGTGCCATCACGGCATGTTCACGGAGGGCAAACTGAGGTCATGACATAATTACTCAAATGAAAGAGTTGTACCGCAAGCTCACCAGTACCACCATAACACAAGGCTAAGAACCCGTCTCATATCATAGAAGCAAAACGCGTGAATCTAACCCGCAAGGTCATACCTCCACATAACTTCGCTGCATTGTGCGACCCTATCCAAACACTGATCCACATGAAACACCTCAAGTCACTCTGCTCAAAATTGACGACCACACATAATTGATGTCCAGAACCAAAGCAAATCATCATAACAACAGTGAAGCAAATACATAACACCACACATCCCAACAGTACATAACCGATACGCCATCCTCCGAGCAATATCCAATACTCCTCCCGCTTGAGCTCTATTGAGAGACCCCAATAACACCGCATTACATATGACTATAACCAACAAATCCAAATGCCCCACTACATGGAAAGTATCTTATATATCTCCTCAGAACACTAATAGGCTCAATAACAATCGAATCACACATCCCTCAGCAATACAACTCGGAGCCAACCAAGTCGACTCGAGTTAGAACGCACATCCACATTGGCCTGCCAACGGACCCCTTATCAAGGAAACCTTGAAACTGCTCCTCAACTCCTTTAACTCTGCCAGTACCATACAATACGGTGCCCGACATCAAATCAATACCGAAATTAACAACCTTGCCCAGCGACATGCTCAACCACAAGAACACATCCGAAAAGTCCTTCACCACCAGAACTGAATCAATGGTAGGAGTATCTACACTGACATCCATCACGAAAGCCCAAATAAGAAAGATAATCCTTCCCAGCCATCCGCTGGGTCTTCAAAATATAAAACCACCCTACTAAGAACATAATCCATCGAACCTCACCACTCAATCTGTAGTATTCCCGGCATAGCCAACATCGCCGCCTTAGCGCAATAGTTCGGAATGACACGACACTGAGGCAACCATTGTATACCCAATATCACATCCAAAATCTAACATATCAAGCAAAAAAAGATCCACTCGGGTCTCCAAACCCTGATAGTCACTAAACAGTGCCGATACACACAACCCACAACTATAACATAACCTATTTATGAGAACTTTCCGTCTCCAAATCCATATAACACACAAATCACCATATCTGATCCTAATTCTGCCGTCCGAATACATACCACACCTCTAATACCAAATCATCCCATGAGAGATACTCTAAAATTCTTCTGTGCCGTCAAGCAAACTCGAATATCAGCAGTAGATCTAACAAGTAAGTGCCGCAATACTACCAAAGTACCATCAACTTAATTACATTACCTTTTTCTAAAACATATACCCTCGTCAAATCATCCCAATTAGCAATACCATTTCCTTAATCATCTGAAGATAATTTCTCTAATCGTCTGAAGCACATTTCTCTAATTATCTAAAGCTGCCCGCTGCCTAAGAGTTTTATGACCTTCCTTTCAGAATTGAACCGTAACCTTACACACACAATCTTAATCCTCCACAACATACCGCATATAACATACCATCCTAGGATAATATGAGAAATTCATATCCCTTCCGAGCCACAAGCAACTATGTACTCAACTGGCCAAGAACTTTCTAGTGACCCCATCTATCCGAGTTTCCTTCTAATTTACCTTCAACTAGATACTCCTTCTTGATATAACACCACAATTCCTCAACCTCGACTCACCACGCAAGGCCCAACTATAAAATCACGCCGTCTAAGGATTATAAGCCGATGAATACTTTCTTAGATATTCCCACAAGCACTACATTCAAAATACTTACCTTGAAGAGACCTTCTACGAATTCCGAGCCATTACCTTCACCTTCCTGATACTAATATATAGAAGACCATAATTGATATATAAATACCACAAATCTTGACACCCTCCAAATGCAAACCTTAGTTTCTAGCCAAAAGTACAACCTGAAAATCCCCAATTATTACATGCAAAATCTTGAGCACATTAGAACCATTCCCGAGAGTCATCCACTCTACTCGATCCGTAATTAGCCCAATAAAAAACCGAACAACCTATGCCTCATTAGCACTTATGACACCGCAGCATATAACCTTACCTTGATACAACCAAGCCACTATCTTTTTTATGCATCGAGCATTCTTTATCAAAACAACTCAAGACATTCCGTGATTCTCAAACAACTATGAAGCCTGATATAACCTTACCTTAGTCAAAAGATTTTCTTTACTCGAGCCATCCTAGGGTTCAATCTCGAGCACGCCTCAAACAGGAACCAACCTAGCACATAACCGTGCAATCAACTAATCAATAGCAAATTCCCCCACTTGGCTCAAAGCCATAGATCAAAGCACACACAATAACTCATACTATGAATAGCTTATCACTGCCATAATACCATAGTGAGATTAACTTGATCCTTCATAAGCTCGGACAACACATACCATCTAGTACCTCAAATCTTCTGCAAATCTCGCATTCACTCTCGTAACAGTTAAACCCATTCTCTTAAGCAACCTAGATTCAAATTAGAACACATATCTTTCAATTGAAATTGAGATCTTCTAACAGACAACATAAGGATCGCACAAACTCAGAACACTCCGCAGGAGATAACCCACCTGCTTTGCCTCAAATTGGCATTTCTGTATACCTTCCACCGTCATAAACGTTATGCAGTCACTTAATATTCCTGAGTCTAAACTCATACTGCAACATGAAATTTACTTCACTCTCAACTAGGAAACATGAAAAGATTCTTCACACGCCCATAACTCGGGGCTATACATCAAATCAAGAAGGAAATCAAGCAACTAATACTTCTTCTGTCCTCCAGCAGACCCTTCTCGCCACTTTCAAATCATACGAATGCATCTCGCAGTCACATCACCCTCATCACGTAACTATCCAGACATTACTTCCCTTAATAGGGACCCAACAACACATATAGATCCAGAAACATGTGCTCACAAAATCAATAGCTTAGGGCTCAAGCTATAGGTAACAATCCAGCCTCAAGTATTCTAGACTGGCCCAACATCAACACACAGAGATCATATCTCACCCCTCGATCAGGTAATCATAATCCATCGATGCACAACTGATATTGAGCGCTCATGTGCGCATGCGAATGCATGGAATGAATCCAAAGAGTTACATTTCAAGCTGAATCAAGGACGCACGATAAGAATTCAAAGAATGTGAAATTTTTCCTAAAGGTTCTGCAGTCTCTCAAGGATAAATACAGATGTCTCCATATCAATCCGCGAGACTCTACTAAACCTGCTCATGACTCGTGAGGCCTATGTAACCTAGGATCTGATACCAACTTGTCACGATCCTAAACCTAAACCTAGTCGGTATGGCACCTCTCGTGAAGATAAGGCCAGTTGAGACATTACCATTTCAAACTTAAGAAATAAAATAATAATAATTAAGTCTTAAACATGATAAAATCTCAAAAATAAGAAGTTAACAGTATAATTTGCGGAAAACAAACCCAACACAGCCTGATACTGGGGTGTCACTAGTCATGAGCATCTACTAAGGTCCGAATACAACAAGAGTCTAAAATGTACTAGATACAGTCTAAAGAAATCGAGAGGGAGAAAAGTAGTGCTACGAACGTCGGGCAGCTACCTAGCTAAACTCCGATGACTCTGCCTCTAAGCAACCAATACTTACTACCGAGTTCAGAAATACCTGAATCTGCATACAAGGTGCAGGAAGTAAAGTGAGTGCTTCCAACTCAGTTATTAATAAAAATAAATTAAGGCTGAGCGATATAAAATCACGTTAAACACAACATTAAGCTATAAGAGGCATAACAACAGTAAGTAAATATAATTAAGCAGGGAAATCTCATAAACACCTTTTAAGCAGTCAACAGTATATAGGAAAAACAACTAGAAAGGTAAACACACAAGAACTGCCCCTCGGTCACAATAATATCAGAATCAGCCCCTCGGACAATATCACAGAACAATACCAGCCCCTCGAGCTATATCTCATATCACAATGGGAACCCGCACTCACTGGGGGTGTGCAGACTCCTAGAAGGGGCCCTTACGGCCCAAGCGCAATATCAAGCCATCGACCTCATATCAATATCAAGGCATCTCGTGGCGTACAATTTTAGGCCCTCAGCCTTATTATCATAATTAGTGTATCACTGCTGCAGTGTGCAACCCGACCTAAAAGTATCCTCACAATACAGGCCCTCGGCCTTACTCAGTGAGAATCTCATAAGCCCTTCGGGCAATAGTAAAAATATGCAGCTCAGCTCAAAATATCTTTAAAACAACATTTAAGGTTTCAAAAACAGATTAACATAGCTGAGTTTTGAAAAAATTGAAAGATCTGGCATGACTGAGCACAAGTACGAAATCAAACAGTGAGAAAAATATCATTAACGATCCCCTAATGGTTCAAACAGTTGGCGCAAAGCCCAAATATGGCATTTTGCCCAAAGTATAATAATATCAAATAATTAGCTACCAAATATATAGAACAATAGTCATTCGGATGGACTAAGTCACAATCCCCAACGGTGCATGACCTCACTGTCGACGCCCCTTTTTTCTAAATCGAAATCGGGTTTACGACATTTGGGAGGACAACTCTATTCCCTTTTGGGATTTGGGTTTTTGGATTTGAAGAGTCACCACCTAATGATTAAGTGCATTAGGACACTAAGAGTTTTTGAGTGGGAAAACCAGAGTTCGGGTAAGGGCTAGAAATTATCTCGAGGGGAAGGTGTTAGGCACCCCTCAAGATCCACTAGTGTGGTTCCCGACCATGTCATATTGTGAATTTAAATGCAAACAACAAGTAGGTAAACAAATACAAAGGGGTTTTCACACAATACTTGCAAGAGATTAAGGAAGTTAAAGAAACTGAATTTTGTCAGAGGAAGCAGTTTTTAAATCTTGAATAAAGGAGGAAATTTTCATATAGTTGTTGCAAGCAGTTTAAAAGCTGAAGTTTTGGTGAAAAAGTAGTTGAAATTTTGAAAATAATGTGGAAAAATGAGGGAAGGGGTCCTAGGTTTATACATAATATGTATCACTCCATACAACACCCGGTAACCGTTTATACACGCGGTGTTATCGCGTGGTCATCATATCCATATCTACCCGTTCCCACCCCGTTAAGATATTAAATGCGGAATGGTCTCATTTTACCTATTGCATGCTATTACCCGCCCCCATCTTATCAGTCCCGGAGGCACTTAGGACCACTAATTCTAAAGGGTAGGATATTAGGCTGATTAGTTTCAAAGGATAAAAATCTAAGGAGACATACAAAACATACACTGCACATTGGGGGAAGCATGTAGACATATAAAGGCTCATGTATACCTCCTCAAACAAACACATAAATAGCATGACTTAAACACAATTAGGGTCTCAAAAGATAGGAACTTTTACAGCAGCTAAAACTTGGTTTTGAAAATGAAGTAGTAACAATAATAGCAAGATTCTGGGCAGAGGTGAGTAACATAGTAAATAAAATCAGAAGCCCAATATAAGTAAGTAGGTGCATCATTTCAAAATCGTTTTCAGCAGAGTTTTGTTTTAAGAAAAAAGCTGAGTGAACTTCAGAAAATCAAAAAAAGAATAGGAACGGCAAATTTAAAACTTAAAGAAGTTGATTGGTTTTTGGCTAATAGAAACATAATTGATCAGTTCTTAATGGACCTGAAGTTTGCCTAGGCGTCGTTACACATTGTCTGGTTATTTTAGATAATGAACACACATATTTTGATTCTGATTTATAAAGGTATGCGTGATAAGACTTGCAGAAAAAGTTTCAAACTACTTAGCCATATTTTAACAAAGTTATTAGCTAAACGTGAATTAATTACTGCAACTCGAACGAGTGAGATGTCCTAAGGGCAGGATATCTAATGCACATAAGAATTCCTAAAAACATGATTTCTAATATGCCAATGCAGTAATGACAAATTATTTGGCTTGTTGTTGATCGTTTGCTGGTTATTAACTGATCGTGGTTACAAGGTGAGCGTAATGACAGGCTGAAAGTAAAGAACCTAAAGCAGGATCTCTAATGAATGAGATACATGTCCTATTCAAGTTGTCTATTGTGCAGATAAATAAATAAAATCATATAAGCATGTTTTCTACCCATTATTTATACTAAGCGCGCATAATCCTCCCCCTTATTCACTATTCAACCCCAATCGTTTGTTTACAAATTATTACAAACCAGTATCATTTGAATTACAGTAAACAAGAACAGAAAAAATAAGAAGCTATTCTATAGGGAGCCTGCAATCAGGCCCAGTCTTCCAATCTCAACCCCTTCGAGTTCACAATCTTTTGCCATGGTCTAGGTGCGGCAAAGCTCCCTAGGGCCCCATTGGGTCCCTAGCCAATACCAGCACCTAGACATTTTAAAAGAATGCAGGACATGTGCAGTGTGGAATACCAACCTTGTGTGTCAAAGTTGAGTGAGTACTCAGGGGTACTCAAAGCAATGCTCACAAGAAGGGGGCAGAGCCTATTCTCTAAGAGTAGTGTGACGTGCAGGAAAAAGAGTTTTCGAAAAATATGGGGGTTTGCTTTAAAAAGAAAATAGAAGGGACAATAGTTTAATAACATAAGATTGCATACAATGATCATGGGAGAAAGGGAGAAAATAGATCACAATGTTAAAGATGACTACACAGAATCAGAAGATTCAGGGGACCAAGGATTGGTCAGGCTTAAACATAAGTCTTAGACAACAACAGGGGAACAATCATGACATGCAAACCAAGAAAGACATACAGAGTGCCAAGGATCAGGGGAACTGGGAAGTGGTAAATTTATGCATGCTAATGTGTAGCAATAGGACATAGGCATAGCAAGTAAAGTTAGGAGTGGACAAAGTCAGACTTAGCATGTAAATCAGGAGACATGGTGAAATATTAAAGCAGGAATAGCAATATAGCCAAAGAGCAAGAGAGAATGCAGATTTTAGAAAGTATTCAGTGGTGTGTGTAAGTTAGAAGACTGTCATGTGTTCTGTATAAAGGCTTAGGGTATTTATAGTTGAAAGTGGGTGGTACAAATAAGGTATACATCACAGAAATATATTAATTGAAGAACTCGGAATCAATTAATTAAAGAATCAAGGAAGTACTCCCATTAATTAAGGGAATCAAAATCAAACGAAAAGATTCAGCACCATATAACGCAAGTAGGAAAAATTAGTGTGGGATCAAAGAAGAAAGGAGGCAAGGTTCAGTATTGCACATAGTAGCCAATTAAGACCAAATTCAGTGAAAATCCAGTTAAGGAAAGGCTAAGTATAACAGAGTACTATAGCAAATAAGGTAACAAAAAACAATTAATTTAAAACAGGCGAATAGAATTCTAGGGTTTTGAAAGAAAGTTTTTGAATTACCATTAATCAAGGAAAATCAAAATCAATCATGTGAAGTCATGATTCTGTATTCTTAACATATAAATAGAGGTGAATGAACAAAAGTAGCAAGCAAAATTAGCCATATAGACAGAAGGGAACTAGATATGAACAAACACAACTATCAAGAGATAGTGAACATAGGTTAAGACTTAGCAGGACAAATTCAAGGCATGGTGATCACGAAACATTAACAAGAATCAAGGAAAATCAAGCTGACACACACAATCAAACGAAGGAACATGCTAACACATAGAAGCAGAGTAAAGAAAATCATGCCAACACATATAATCAAACGAAGGAACATGCTAACACATAGAGACAATGCCAAGACAATTAGGCTAACACACATAATCAAGGCAAAGAAACATGCTAACACCCATAATCAATCGAGTAAACATTTTTAGAAATTAGGGTTTTTTAGCAGAGTCAAACTAGAAAATAGTAAGAGCATAGAAATCGGTCAGACTAAACAAAGAAAAGATTTAATCATAAAGAAAATTAGTTGAAGCATGCGTAAAAGAAATCCAAGAAACCCTAAGTAAAAAAAATGGTTCAAAGCAGAGGATCTTTCAGAATAAACTCGAGAATAAGCAGAACATAGAGGAAAACATGAAAATAGCATGAAGTAACACTGTTTTGAGAGATTCAGGAGAGAGCTAGGGTTTCAAAAAAGGGAAACCCTAATAGAAGTAGAGAGAACTTGTCAAAACTTCATATATCATGACATATAGGATGTCATTTCGCCTGAAATCACACCAGAGAACTCACAAGTAATAGAACTAGGAACCCTAGGTCTCAATCACCATGGTCCATAAGCCTTGAAGGTCCTAGAGGTGTTGAACAGGACGATGAGAGGCACATCAGAGCCTTGGGGTTGAAGGGAGGTGGCCAGAGATGGCCGGAAACAAACTAGGCAAAGCTTTCAAGGATTGATTCGCATGGTGGGGCTTTTGGGGTCTCAAAATAGAGGGAATCGGTGAGCTAGGGTTTCATGGTGGTTGATGGTCGAATGGGGTGAGATTGGAGGTAGCCGGAGAGGCGGTGGAGGTCATCGGAGAAGAGAGAACCAGAAGGTTCTAGAGAGAAGGGAGAGGAAGAGATGAGATAGAGAGAGTGACAGTCTCGTGAAAATGAGGGGCCTGGGGGGGTAATTGAATTTAATTAAGAGAATTAAATTTGTGCCGTTGATCTCAATTGATCAACGGCTCAGATTAAAATGGGGGTAGACCAGGTCATATTAGGGATTGGGCTGGGTTGGTTTAAATGGGTATTGGGCCATTCAAAATCTGATAGGGGGTGTGGCCAATTTGGCTAGAATTGAAATAATGAGGGTTGTTTGTTAAATAGCCAATTTTTCCCTTTTATTATTTTATAAAATAGTAAAAAATGATTTAAAAGTAAATTAAAGATAATGGACTAATTAATAACATATAAATATTAATGTAAAAATACTAAAAGTGATTTTATATTTATAAAATGTTGTTAATCGTAAAATAGGCTATACAACAACAACAACAACAACAACCCAGTATAATCCCACAAGTGGGGTCTGGGGAAGGTAATATGTACGCAGACCTTACCCCTACCCCGGGGGCAGAGAGGCAATTATATGCAATTTAGCTTAAAAAATACCAAGCAAATGTATAAAAAATAAGCAAAAATTATCCCAATTATATCTTAGTGTAAATATGAGAATGAAATAAATTATTCACCAAAGAATTCTAGTTTGGGAATAATTATTGAATTTTGTAGTATTAAAATAGACAATAAATTAATTTTAAAATCTTTAAAAAATAAAGAAAAAATGCCAAACTTTAGGGCATGCTTATATATGCGTGTACATGCTATTTTGAGGATATTTTAAGTATATAAATATGTAGGAAAAAGTTGGGTATCAACACCCACGTTCGTCATCTAGCGTGTGCGTCACCTCAACACAGCCGAACATTGTGTAATCCGGGGTTTCATACCCTCAGAACATCATTTAAAATCACTACTCACCTTGAACTAGCCCGAAAATATACTCTGCTACACGCTTGTCTCTCGAACCAACATCCGAGTTCTCCAAATCTAACAAGTTCAGATTTTTATCATCAAATTATGCTAAACGAATGAATTCCAATTGAAAAATATCGATTTTAAGCAGAAAATCCGAAATAGTCAAAACCCGACCCCCGGGACCGCATTCTGGAACTGGACAAACTTTATACCAAAATGTTCTTCATCATATCATGAGTCAGTGCATATAAAGAACTCAAAAATCGGAATTTGTTTGACCTCTCAAATCATCCCTAGAAGGTCTCATAATCTCAAGCCCTAACTCCACTTTTTTCTACTGATTTTCATGAATTAAACACTGATATTTTGTTCCTTAATCACAAATAATCAAGTTTTAGGGTCCAAAATGCTTACCTCAATGAAGAACAATGATTTCCTCTCTTCAAAATCGCCTTAAAGCTCTTTTCCCATTCAAAAATGGTGTAAAGGGGCTTAATGGTAGAAGAGGGTTTATTTAAATACTGCTCATGCATTTTACTATTCACCCGAGTTACTGTTCATGCTGCTGTGAAAAAATGCAGCAACTTTTCTTCTAGTCTAAATGGATCTGTTAACCTTTCGAGATCCACCCGAGGCCCTCGAAAATCTCCACAAATATACCAACACGTCCCATAACATCATTTGAACTTAGTCGAGCCTTTGAAACACCAAAAATAATATCAAAACACCAAAATCACATCAAATTTAAGCCTATGAACTTTAAAATTCCTAAATTCCACCAATGATGTCGAAACTATCCAAACCAACTCCGATTGACCTGAAATTTTGCAGACATATCCAAAATGACATTACGAACCTGTTCCAACTATTAGAACTCCATTCCTACCTCGATAGCCTATTTTCCACTGCCAACTGGAAATCGCCAAAAACTAACTTTCGCCAATTCAAGCCTAATTCTATACCGGACATCACAAAAATATTTCGGACAGAATTCTAAGTCCCAAATCACCTAGCGAAGCTATTCGAGCCATATAATCCACATTCCGAGGTTTTTTACCAATAAGTCAACTCTCGATTGACTTTTCTAATTCTAAAGCTACTTTTAGAGACTAAGTGCTCTAATGAATCTAAGGAAGAATGATTTACATTCTCAAAGTACGAACCCTAATGAATCTAAGGAAGAATGATTTACCTTCTCAAAGTTGGAGCCATAAGGAATCATATAGCGAACTCTTTTTTACTCCCTCCCATCCAAAATAAGTGTTTTTTTGGATGTTTTCACATAGATTAAGAAATCTATATTTTAGCATTAATTAACAATAGAATTTACCCTATTAACCTTTACTATCTCACATAAACACTCATAATACATATTCCAACACTATATACTCCAAAGATAATGTAGGAAAAAATAATTAATTCAATCTTGAAATCTGGAAAAATCACTTATTTTGGACCACAAGAAAAAGGCCAAAAATCACTTATTTTGGACCGGAGTGTCACGATCCAGATTTTTCACCCTCGGGAGTCGTGATGGCGCCTACTCGTATAAGCTAGGTAAGCCACAAAACATAGAAATTCTAACTCTTTCATTTTAATCCTTTTTAACCACTTGAATTAACAGGTAATCAACAATTTAAAATTTAACAATAAACAAAAACAAGCGGAAGAATTAAACAGCTAAAAGATAACCAAGCCAGTACTACAATGCCAATACACTCCTCTACCCGGAATCTGTTGTCACAATATTCACAGACGGACTAAGATTACTACAACAAATGTCTGAAACAAATACAATCTGTCTCGAAATCTAATGAAAATAGAGTACATAATGAAATAGAAGAGAACGTCGGGGACGCTTGCAGGACTAACCCGGGATCTCTGGCTAGACTGAAGGCTGGCTCCCCAAGTGCTACTGTCCTAATGCAGCTCTGGTATCTGCACATAGTGCAAATTGTAGCATCAGCACAACCGATCCCATGTGCTGGTAAGTGCCTGACCTAACCCCGATGAGGTAGTGACGAGGCTAGGACCAGACCCCAGATAACCTGTGCAGTTATATAATATACAATGGAATATAAACGGAATAAACAATTTAAATGGGATGGGGTACATGCTACGGGGAAAATGTCAAATCCAGTAGGAACTTAAGAGAAATATGAGAGTACAATTCAAAATCTACAACAAAACAATAATAATACTGTTGCAGTGCACAGCCCGATCCCTTACCATTTAACACTATTGTGGTGTGCAACCCGATCCATTTATAACATTGTTGCAGCGTGCATCCCGATCCAATATAACATTTGTTGTAGCGTTCAACCCGATCCAATATAATATTTGTTGTGGCGTGCAACCCGATCCAATATAACATTGTTGCGGCATGAAACCCGATCCATATTTAGTATTGTTTTAGTGTGCAACCCGATCAGTATATTTATATACCTTTAGCAATAACCATACCAGGAGTCCCGGCAGGGGATCAACAATAAACTACACTATTCGTGCAAGGGATTCGACAGTAAAAGTAAGTACGTCCCGGCGAGGGAGAATCAGCTATAACCAATGTTAACTCAACTTCTCCTCATATCAGCTAACACCAATACTCAATCATAAGTAATTTCCACGAAAACAAACTTAATCCTTGCTCAATATCGAGAATCATCAATTAAAGTATCCGTAGTATCATTTAAGACCACAACAAATTGCAATTTAAGACTCACGGTCATGCTCGACACCAACGTATAAATACTCATCACCATGCCTATACGTCGTACTCAACAAGAAGTAAATAGAAAATAGAACTCCTAATCCATCAAGCTAAGGTTAGACCGAACACTTACCTCGAAATTTTAGTGCCAACTCAAGCCTCAAACACCGATTTCCCTTTCTAATTTGGCTCCAAATCAATCGTATCTATACATAATCCACTTAATAACATCAATAAATGCTAAACAATCCAATTCCAATACTTAATTATAGCTTTCTAATCATTCTTCCCAAAACTTCAAAAATTAACCCCGGGCTCGCTTGGTCAAAATACGAGGTTCGGACCTAAACTCGATCACCCATTCACCCATGAGCCCGAATATATAGTTTATTTTGATATCCAACCCTAAAACGAGGTTAAATTCCCAAATAATCAAAAAGCCCTAACTCTACCCAAATCCCTAATTTTCTACCCTTAATCCCATGTTTTAGGCCTAGAAATCTAGTGGGTGTTGATAAAAATAGAAGAAAACAAGTCAAAGATTACTTACTCAAGAGGTTATGGTGAAGAAGTTCTTCAAAAATCTCCCAAGAGGTGTGGAGAAGAAGAAGTTTGTGAAAAATGGGCTAAATCCCGTAATGCATTCTATTTTTGAAACTTAAAATAACTGGGCGAAATTGGTCTTCGCGTTCGCAACAAGCTCATCGCGTTTGCGATGAGTCAAGCCTGAGAAACCTTCACATTCGCGTAAAAGGGCTCGCGTTCGTGGAGAAGTAACTCCTTGAACCTTCGCGTTTGCGTCCAGGTGGTCGCGTTCGTGTAGGTTTAATACCCCTCCTCCTGCCCAGGCTCACAAGCCATCGTGTTCGTGTGTGTTGTGTCACGTTCGCATAGCGTACCCCCCCTAGCCTCGCGTTTGTGACTCCAGCTTTGCATTCGCGAAGAAGAAGTTTGGCACCTGGGAGATTTGCCTTACGCATTCGCGAATGGGCCCACGTGAACGCGAAGAACAAAATCCCTGGGCAACTAACAGCAAAAACCTGCAACTTTTTATAAGTCCAAAATCTTCTGAAACACACCCTAGCCCTCGGTGCTCAAAATCAAACATATGCACTAACTTGAAAACACCATATGAAGTTATCTGTGCGATCAAATCGCCAAATTAACCCCTTAAACAACGAATTGAACGTCAAAATCAATGAAATATTTCAAAACTTCTTAAAACATCAAATTTGCAATTAAGGTCCGAATAACGTCAAACGGATTCCATTTCTTACCAAACTTCAGAGAATTATCTTAAACCACATATAAGACATGTACCGGGCGCCGGAACCAAAATACAGGCCCGATACCAACATGTTCTGATAAAATTTCATTTCCATGAAAATGAACAATCTCCTGGATATAGATCTCAGCTAACCTTCCGGAAGAATAGGAGACTGCCATAGGAATGAAATGCGTTGACTTGGTCAGCTTATCAATAATAACCCACACTGCATCGAACTTCCTCTGAGTCTGTGGGAGTCCAACAACAAAGTCCATAGTGATCCGCTTCCACTTCCACTCAGGAATCTCAATCTTCTGGAACAAACCACCAGGCCTCTAATGCTCATACTTAACCTGCTGGAAATTCAAACATCGAGCCACATATGCAACGATATCCTTCTTCATTCTCCGCCACCAATAATGCTGTCGCAAATCCTGATACATCTTTGTGGCGCCCAGATGAATAGAGTACCGGGAGCTATGGGACTCCTTTAAAATCAACTCTCGGAGTCCATCCACATTAGGCACACAAACTTGACCCTGCAATCTCAAAACTCCATCATCACCTAAGGTAACCTGCCTTGCACCTCCGTGCTGCTCCGTGTCTCTAAGGACACACAAATGGGGATCATCGTACTGCCGATCTCGGATACACTCCAATAATGAAGAACGAGCGACCGTGCAAGCTAACACACAACTGGGCTCAGAAATGTCCAACCTCATGAATTGATTGGCCAAAGCCTAAACATCCAAATCAAGCGGTTTCTCAATGACCGAAATATAAGCGAGACTGCCCATACTGGCTGACTTCCTACTCAAAGCATCGGCCACCACATTGGCCTTTCCCGGGTGATATAAGATGGTGATATTATAGTCTTTCAACAACTCCAACCACCTCCTCTGCCTCAAATTCAACTCTTTTTGCTTGAATAAATACTAAAGACTCTTGTGATTCGTGAACACCTCACATGCCACACCATATAGATAATGCCTCCAAATCTTCAATGTATGAACAATGGATGTCAACTCCAGATCATGAATCGGATAGTTCTTCTCATGAATCTTCAACTTTCACGAAGTATAGGCAATAACCTTGTCATCCTGTATCAACACTGCACCAAGTCCAATACGAGATGCATCATAATAAATTGTATATGACCCTGAACATGTGGGAAAAACCAATACTGGTGCCATAGTCAAAGCTGTCTTGACCTTCTGAAAGCTCACCTTACAATTGTCTAACCATCTGAACTGGGCATCCTTCTGGGTCAACCTGGTCATTGGGGTTGCAATAGATGAAAACCCCTCTACGAACCAACGATAGTAGCCTGCCAATCCCAAGAAACTCCGAATCTCTGTAGCTGATGCTAGTCTAGGCCAGTTCTTAACTGCCTCAATTTTATTCGGATAAACCTAAATACCCTCTACTGATACAATGTGACCCAGGAATGCAACTGAACTCAACCTGAACTCACACTTCAAAAACTTAGCATATAAATGAATATCCCTCAGAGTTTGAAGAACCACTCTGAGATGTTGCTCGTGCTCCTCCCAGCTGCGGGAATATATCAAAATATCATCAATGAAGACTATCAGAAACGAGTCCAAATAAGGCCTGAACACTCAGTTCATTAAATCCATAAAAGCTGCTAGGGCATTTTTCAACCCGAATGACATCACCAAAAACTCATAATGCCCATACCGTGTGTGGAAAACTATCTTAGGGGCATCGGATGCCCTAATCCTCAACTGATGGTAGCCAGGTCTCTAGTCAATCTTCAAAAATACCTTGGCATCCTGAAGCTGATCAAACAAATCATAAATCCTCGGTAATGGATACTTATTCTTGATTGTAACCTTGTTCAACTGTCGGTAATCAATACACATTCTCATCGACCCATCCTTCTTCTTAACAAACAACACCGGCTCACCCCAAGGTGAAACACTGGGTCTAATGAAACCCTTCTTAAGCAAGTCTTGCAACTGCTCCTTCAACTCTTTCAACTCAAGCGGGGCCATACGATATGGCGGGATAGAAATGGGATGAATTCTCAGAGCCAAATCAATGCAAAAATCAATATCCCTGTCGGGTGGCATACATGGCAGGTCTGAAGGAAATAGCTCAGGAAACTCCTGAACAACGAGCACAAAATTAATAGAAGGGACCTCAGCACTACAATCGCGAACATAATCCAAATAGGCCAAACACCCCTTCTCGACCATATGTCGAGCCTTCGCATAAGAGATAACACTACGGGTAGAATGACCAGGAGTCCCTCTCCACTCTAAATGAGGAAAACTCGGTAAGGCTAAGGTCACAGTCTTCGCATGACAGTCCAAGATAGCATGGTAAGGTGATAACCAGTCCATCCCTAATATGATATCGAAATCAACCATGTATAGTAGCAACAAATCTATACGAGTCTCAAGACCCCCAATCACGACTATACAAGAGCGATGGACTCAATCTACCATAATAGAATCACCCACCGACATAGACACATAAATAGGAGCACTCAAAGAATCACTAGGCATGACCAGATACGGTACAAAATAAGATGACATATACGAGTATGTAAACCCTGGATCAAATAACATTGAAGCATCTCTATCACAAACTAGAACACTACCTGTGATACTACATCGGAAGCTTCAGCCCCAGGCCTGGCTGGAAGAGCATAACATCAGGGCTGAGCCCCACCATCCTAGACTACCTCTCTGGGACTGCCTGTAGTTGGCTGGCCTCCATCTCTAGCGGTCTAAGCTCCACCTCTAGCACCTCTACCTCCACCTCTAGAACCTCTACCCTTACCTCTGGCTAGCTAGGCGGCCTGTGGAACACCTGGTGCCTGAACCATAGCACGGGAATCCTGTTGCTGTGACTAAGTACCCACCAATCTTAGACAAGCCCTCCTGATATGACCATACTTACCACACTCATAGCATCCACCCGAGTGTTGTGGTTGAGGAAACTGAGACTGACCCTGATGACCTGAATGACCACCTCGAAAACTCTGGAGTGGCGGTGCACTGATAGGAGCTGGTGGTGCACTGTAGGGCTGCTGATCAGAATACTGCCTGTAAGAAACACAGCCACTTGAAGCACCATGAGAAACCTAGAGTGCTGACTGAAAGGGCCTAGGAGGATGGCCTCTACCATACGAATCCCTGCCTCCTGACGAGGCACCACTGAATCTATCTGAATGACATGGTCTTTTGTCTGCCCCATGACCACCCTCCTGTGATAGAACCACATTGGCCGCCTCCTGGAAAGATATCTCACTCCCAGTCTCTCTAGCCATCTAAAGAAGAATCGGCTGAATAAGTCCATCAATGAACCTCCTCACCCTCTATCTCTCTCGGTGGGAAGTATGATAAGAGCATGACGAACCAAATCGATAAATCTGGTCTCGTACTGGGTGACAGTTATGGAACCCTGCTGGAGACGCTCCAACTGCCTCTGATAGGCCTCTCTCTATGTGACAGGGAGAAAATTCTCTATAAATAGCTGCGTGAACTACTCCCAAATTAAGGCTAATGACACGGTAGGTCTAGCCAAGAAATAATCTCTCCACCAAGTCTTGGCGAATCCAGACAAGCAAAAAGTGGCAAAATCGACCCCCTTGGTCTCAACTATCCCCATGTTCCTAAGAACATCGTGACAGTTGTCTAGATAATCATGGGGATCCATAGTAGATATACCACTGAAATTAGTAGTGAATATCTTGGTGAAACTATCTAATCTCCATAAAGCATCGGTAGACATAGCTGCTCCATCGCCGGTTTGAGCTACCACACCCCGCTAAACTGCTCCAACTGGCTGAACTGCTGGAGTCTGAAACTGGAGAGCCATCGACTCTAGAGTGCGAGTAGTAGGAGTCTGGGCTCCTTCTCCAGCCTGAGAGATGGCTGGTGCTATAAGAAGCAAGCCTATCCGATTGACACTCTCCATAAGGCCTACTAGACGGACCAGAAAATCCTGAAGAACTGGTGTAGCAATAAACCCCTGCGGCGTGCAACCCTCATCATCAAAATCAACCTGAGGCTCCGCCGCTGGTACTGCTGCTCTAAGTTGAGCTCTGCCCTTGCAGCATGCAACCCTATCCAATATAACATTTGTGGCGGCATGCAACCCGATCCTACATAACATTTGTTGTGGCGTGCAACCTGATCCAATATATCATTGTTGCGGCGTGCAACCCGATCAATATTTAGTATTGTTGTGGCATGCAACCCGATCCATATATTTATATACCTTTAGAAACAACCATACAAAAAGTCCCGGCAAGGGATCAACAATAAACTACACTATCCCGGCAAGGGATTCGACAGTAAAATTAAGTACGTCCCGGCAAGGAAGAATTAGCTATAACCAATCTTAACTCAATTACTCCTCATCTCAGCTAACACCAATACCTAATCATAAGTAATTTCCATGAAAACAAACTTAATCCTTGCTCAATATCGAGAATCATCAATTAAAGCATCCATAGTATCATTTAAGAACATAACAAATTGCAATTTTAGACTCACGGTCATGCTCGACACCAACGTATAGATACTCGTCACCATGCCTATACATCATACTCAACAAGAAGCAAATAGCAAATAGGATACAACTCCTAATCTCTCAAGCTAAGGTTAGACTGAACATTTACCTCAAACTTCCACAGCCAACTAAAGCCTCAAACACCGCTTTCCCTTTCGAATTTGTCTCCAACTCAATCGTATCTATACATGATCAACCTAATAACATCAATAAATGCTAAAAAATCCAATTCCAATACTTAATTATAGCTTTCTAATCATTCTTCCCAAAAAGTAAAAAATTGACCGCAAGCCTGCTTGGTCAAAACACGAGGTTCTGACCAAAACTCGATCACCCATTCACCCACAAGCCCGATTATATAATTTGTTTTGATATTCGACCCTAAAACGAGGTCAAATTCCCAAATAATTAAAAATCCCTAACTCTAATCAAATCCCTAATTTTCTACCCTTAACCCATGTTTTAAGCCTAGAAATCTAGTGGGTGTTGATAAAAATGCAAGAAAACAAGTCAAACATTCCTTACCCAAGAGTTTATGGTGAAGAAATTCTTATAAAATCGCCCGAGAGGTGTAGAGAAGAAGAAGTTTGTGAAAAATGGGTTAAATCCCGTAATGAATTTTATTTTTGAAACTTAAAATAACTGGGCGAAATTGGTCTTCGCTTTCGCGACAAGCGATGAGTCAGGTCTGAGAAACCTTTGCGTTCGCGTAAGAGGGCTCATGTTCGCGGAGAATTCGAACCTTCGCATTCATATCCAGGTGGTCACGTTTGCGTAGGTTTAATACCCCTCCCCCTGCCCATGCTCACAAGCCATCATGTTTGCATGTGTTGTGTCACGTTCGCGAAGGGTACCCCCCTTAGCCTCGCGTTCGCGAAGAAGAAGTTTGGTACCTGGGAGATTTGTCTTACGCGTTCATGAGTGGGCCCACGCAAACGCGAAGAATGAATCCCTGGGTACTGAACAACAAAAACTTGCAACTTCTTACAAGTCCATAACCTTTTGAAACACATCCGAAATACACCCGAGCCCTCGGGGCTCCAAACCAAACATACAAATCTAGTACAAGGAAATTAAAGATAGGAAAGAGAAGTACGTGGCTGCGAACACTGAGTTGCTACCTAGTGAACTCCAAACAGCCTGCTGGAAGCAATCAGCCCTCGCTAGCGTGACTCGAGACTCCTGAATCTGCACAAAGGGCGCAAGGAGTAATGTGAGTACACCAACCCAGTATGTAATAACAGTAAAGGTAGTTGAGGGATAAGAAAGCACGTAAAACACAGCAAAATGCTACAAAGCGAGAGTATAAAACCATAACAAGGCCAATAAATAATTAAAACTCGTAAGAACTTCTTAGTTCAATAAAACCGCTATAAAACATCTTTTAGCAGTTCAAATGAATGAATAAAAACATGGATAAAAGATAGAAATACAAATCAGCCCCTCGGGCAAATTACCAACAGAACCAGCCCCTCGGGCCACCTCACAATCACTTGTATCAGCCCCTCGGGCTATAACATGGAACAACATTAGCCCCTTGAGCTATATCACATCACAAATTGGGTACTCGCGCTCACTAGGGGTGTACAAACTCCTAGAGGGGCCCCTTACGGCCCAAACGCAATATCAAGCCATCTCGTGGCATAATCAAATAGGCTCTTGGCCTCATATAAAGCTACCTTGTGGCGTAACCACTCAGGCCCTCGACCTTATAATCATAAATCAGCATAACACTGCTGCGACGTACAACCCGATCCCATAATAAAGTCACAACACAGACCCTTGGTCCTACTCAGTCAGAAATCTCTAGAAAGCCACTCCGGTACAGTAAAATATGATGCTCAGCCCAAAATATCATTTAAGATGTCAAAATAGAGTAAATATGGCTGAGTTTTGAAGATAGTAGAATACAGCATGACTGAGTACAAATACAACATCCCTCACAAAAGCTAAGTAGGAAAGACAACCCTTGCTAACCATATGTTGGGCCTTTTAAAATGAAATTATCCTATTGGGAGCATAATCAGTCGAACCTCGCCACTCGCTTCGTGGCACACTCGGCATAGCCAAAGTCACTATCTTAGCATGACAGTCCAAGATAGCACGACACGAAGATAGCCAATCCATGCCCAGTATCATATCAAAGTCTACCATACACAACAACAAAAGATCTACTCGGGTCTCCAGATCCTTAATAGTCACCATATATAACCGATACACACAGTCTACAACAATGATATCGTGCACCGGAGTAAATACATGAACAGATGTAATAGGAGACTTACGGGGAGTGGAACCAGGATAAAATAACACAGAGGCATCTTTGCGGCATACTGAGACAATACCTGTGATCATATCATTTGAAGCAATAACATCGGGTCTCGCTTGGAGTGCAGAGAAACAGGCCTGACTGCCACCTGATCGGCCTCTCCCTCTAGGGCGACCCCTAGCTGACTGACCTCTACCCCTAGCTGGGTAGGTAGGTGGTGGTGAAGTAACTGGCTCTGAAGCCGATGGCTGACTCCTCTGCTGAGATGAACCCCCAAGATGATGAGGACACTGCCTCCATATGTGACCCAAATCTCCACACTCATAACAACTCTCAGGTGCTGGAGACGGGGACTGAAGGGAACCCCTAGCACCGGAATGACTAGCAGATGCACCTGGCATATAAGAGCCCTGAATTGATGGAGCATGGGACGAACTCTGAGCTAGAAGAGCACTGAGTAATGAATGGCCCTACAGAGAACTGTGAAAACCAAGACCCGATGATGCCCCACGATATCCTGGGCGAGCTGACTGAGCATGCCTGAATGGACGGCCTCTGCCATGCTGAAAGAGACCTCTCAAAGGAGCACCACCATAACTACCAGATCCCCGAGGCCTTTTGGCCTCCCTCTCATCTCGCTCCTGGCGACGAACTGACTCAATCTCGTGAGCAATGTCAACAACCTCCTCAAAAGTAGCACCAGACACCCTCCCCCTGGTCGTGAGAATACGAAGCTGATATGTAAGGCCATCAACGAACCTCCTAATCCTCTCTCTCTCCGTAGGAACCAACCAAACATCATGACAAGATAACTTCAAGAACCTCATCTCATACTGCATCACAGGCATATCTCCCTAACGCAACCACTCAAACTACCTGTACAGCTCCTCTCTACGAGAGTGTGGCATATACTTCTCAAAAAAGAGAAGGGAGAACTGCTGCCAACTAAGGGGTGCTGCACCAATAGGCCTATGCCTCTCATAAGCCTCTCACCAAGTGAAGGAAGGTCTAGAAAACTGAAAAGTAGTGAAAGCGACCCCGCTGGTCTCCATAATACCCGCTGTACGAAGAATCCTTTGACACTTGTCCAAGAAACCCTGGGCATCCTCGCCCTCTGCACCACTAAAATTCCAAGGCTGAAGTCTACCAAACCTCTCCAATCGACGTTGCTCGTCCTCTAGCATAGTAGGAGCTACATAATCCTGAAGGGCTGTAATCAGTTGGGCTAGATGTGCCTCTGGTATCTGAAGTCCCTGTACGACCTACTCAGGTGTACGAGCAGCGAGAGTCTGAGTGCCTCCCCCCTCCTGAGAAGTAGTTACGGTTGTAGTAACTGAGATCACCTGAGCTAGGCCAGTGCATACTGATAAAATTTGAGGCAGGGCCTCCTAAAGATTTGGAATCACAATGGTCATAGCTGGTGCCTGAACTGGTGTTGCCGAAGCGTCCATAACTGGGACATGATCCTGAACTGGGGTGTCTGGTGGATATGAAGGTGCTACCCTAGCTGCGGTGCGGGCTACACCTCTACCCCTACCATAGCCTAGAGTGTGTCCTCGGCCCCTAGTGGCTATAGCTGGTGGTACTGGTGGTCGTCCATCTTAACCGGTCGCTCGTGTCCTCACCATCTGTGAGAGAATAGAATAGCAGAAGTTTAGTACTCGGGTCAACATATTCACACGACAAGAATTCAAGAATATGAAGTTTCCTAAAGGTTCTGCAGCCTCCCGAGGATAAATAGAGACTTCTCCGTACCGATCCGCGAGACTCTACTAAACCTGCTTATGACTCGTGAGACCTATGTAACCTAGACTTGGATACCAACTTGTCATGACCCTAAATTAGACCTGGTCGTGATGGTGCCTATCGTGAAACAAGGCCAGTTGACACAAACCCCCAAACGAATTAATAGTTATAATAATTCATAATTAAGTCATTAATAAGTGGTAAATCCCAAAACGGATTGAAATAAAACAAATGCAGAAAAACAAACACAACCTGACATCGGGGTGTCACCTATTATAAGTATCTAAAAATCCGTCTAAGAGTAAAAAAAGGACTACACAGTCTATTACAAAGCTAGTACGAGGAAAGTAAAGATAGGAAGGAGAAGCATTTGGCTCCGAACGCCGAGTAGCTACCTAGTGAACTTCAAATAGCCTGATGGAAGCAATCAGCCCCTGCTAGCATGACCCGAGACTCCTGAATATGCATACAGGGTGCAGGGAGTAATGTGAGTACAGCAACCCAATAAGTAATAACAGTAAAGGCAGCTGAGCAATAAGAAAGCACGTAAAATACAGCAAAATGCTACAACAAGGCAGTATAAAATCAGAATAAGGCCAATAAACAGTAAAAACTCGTAAAAACTTCTTAGTTCAGTAAAACCTCTGTAAAACATCTTTTAGCAGTTCAAATGAATGAATGAAAATAGGGATAAAATATAATAACACAAATCACTCCCTCGATCAAATTACCAACAGAACCAGCCTCTCGGCTATCTCACAATCACTCGTATCAGACCGTCGGGCTATAACATGGAACAATATTAGGTCCTCGGGCTCTATCATATCAAAAACTGGGTACATGCGCTTACTTGGGGTGTACAGACTCCTGGAGGGTACCCTTACGGCCCAAGCGCAATATCAAGTTATCTCGTGACATAATCAAATAGGCTTTTGGCCTCATATCAAACCACCTCATGACATAACAACTCAGGCCCTCAGCCTCATAATCATAAATCAGTACAACACTGCTCCGGCACGCATCCCGACCACATAATAATGTCACAACACAAGACCCTCGGCCCTACTCAGTCAGAAATCTCTAAAAAGCCACTCGAGCACAGGAAAATATGATGCTCAGCCCAAACTATCATTTAAGATATCAAAACAGAGTAAGTATGGCTGAGTTATAAAAACTGTAGAATACAGCATGACTTATTACACATACAAAATAAAAACAGTGAGGAATAGTAGCTAAAAATCCCCTACGGTTTCAAAATAGTTGGCACGAGGCCCAAATAGGGCATTCACCCCAAAACATGATGATAGCAAACAGTTTTCAATCAAATACGCAATTTTATTCATATGATTTGGAAACGAGGAGAATGGTCTGCTGGAGGATGAAAGAACTATTAGGTACTTGATTTTCATCTTGAGTTGCGGTATAGCCCCGAGTTATGGGTATGTGAAGAATCTTTTCATGTTTCCTAGCTGGGAGTGAAGTAAATTTCATGTTGTGCTATGAGTTCAGATTTAGGAAGATCAAGCAACTGTGTAATGTCTATGATGGTAGAAGGTATACAGAAATATTATTTTATGCAAAAACAGGTGGTTTATCTCATGCAGAGTGTTCTGAAGTTGTGTGATCCTTATGTTGTCTGTTAGGAGATCTCATTAACAAGTGAAATATTGCGTTGAAATCTAAATTTTGGGTCGCTCAAGAAAGTGGATTTAACTGTTACAAGAGCGAATGCGAGATTTGCAGAAGATTTAAAGCACTAGATGGTCTATATTTCATGAGCTTATGATGAAGGGGCCCTATACGGCCCAAGCACAATAGCAAGCCATCTCGTGGCATAATCAAATAGGCTCTTGGCCTCAAATCAAACCACCTCGTGGCGTAACAACTCAGGACCTTGGCCTTATAATCATAAATCAGTACAACACTCCTATGGCGCGCAACCCGATCCCATAATAACTTCACAACACAAGCCCTCAGCCCTACTCAGTCAGAAATCTCTAAAAATCCACTCGGGAACAATAAAATATGATGAGACCAAAATATCATTTATGATGTCAAAAACAGAGTAAATATGGCTGAGTTGTGAAAACAGTTGAATACATCATGATTGAGTACAGATACAATATCAAAACAATGAGGAATAGTAGTAAACAATCCCCTATGGTTTCAAAATAGTTGGCACGAGCCCCAAATAGGGCATTCAGCCCAAAACATGATGATAGCAAACCGTTTTCAATCAAATACGCAGTTATACAATTATACAGGATGGACTAAGTCACAATCTCCAATGGTGCACAACCCAACGCTCGTTATGTAGTGTGTGCGTCACCTCAAAATAGCACAACGATGTGAAATTCGAAGTTTCTTACCCTTAGGACAAGATTAACAATTACTTACCTCTATCCAGTCCAAACTCTAGTTGGCGATGCCTTTGCCTCTCGTCTTGGCCTCCAATCGCATCGAATATATCCAGATTCATAATCATGACGTCAAAATATGCCAAGGGAACGAAGCCTATGCAAAAATAATCAAATTACAACACAATTCTCGAAATTAGCCAAACCTGACCCCCGGGCCTATGTCTCAAAATTTGACAAATTTTACATCAATTGAACCCTTATTCCACCAAGAATTCATGCATATCAAAAGTACAAAAATCGGACCTCAAATGGCCCCTCAAATCACCACTCAAAGCTCTCCAATTAACCAAGCTCTAATCCCCAAATTTACCATTGATTCTCCCTTAAATTCATGCTAAGAACGATAAAAATCACCAAAATAACGAGCTTAAAAACCAAGGACCTTACCTTAATGAATCCCTCTAAAAATCTCCCTTGAAATGGCTCCCAAAAGCTTCACCTCGAATGAAATATTGAGAAAAATGGCAAAAAAACGCAAAGGGTGTTATATATATATATACCTTCTGACCCATGGATTCCGCACATGCGGTCATTTCCTGCTTTTACGGTCCTGCTTCTGCGGTCTAAACCACCGAATCTACGGTTTTCACTTAAGACCCCCATTCCGCATCTGCGATCAAGAAATCATACTTGCGCTACCGCAGGTGCGATTGAACAGCCGCTTCTGCGATTCCATCCCCACATGGCCAATTCTGCACTTGCGACCATCTGGGCTCTTCTGCGACACATGCGGTCCCCTGGCCACAGGTGCAGTTATAACAGCAATGGAAAAACTTCACCTGCCAAACCCGACTCAAAACCTTCCGTCAACCATCTGAAATCACCCCAAAACTCCCGGGGCCTCAACTAAAAGCACAAACAAGTCATATACCACTATCCAAACTTATACCAATATTCAAACTACCTCAAACAACATCGAAGAAACCAAATCACATCGGATTCGAGCCTAAGGTTTCAAAAATCTTCTGAATTTCGCTTTTGCTCAAAAAGCCTATTAAACCACGTCCGAATGACCTAAAATTTTGCACACACATCCTAAATGACACAATTTTGGGACCTACTACTACTAATATAATTTCATTCCGACCCATATATCAAAATCTCGCCTATCAATCGGAAAATGACAAAATTCTATTTTTGCCAATTCAAGCCTAAATCTACCACGGACCTCCAAAACATGTTCTGATCACACTCCTAAGTCCTAAATTATCTCCTGAAGCTATCCATACTATCAGAATTCACATCCCATCCCTTTTCACATAAGTCAACATCTGATTGACTTTTCCAACTTAAGCTTACTCAAAAGAGACTAAGTGGCTCAAACCTTACCAAAACCTCTCCGAGCCCGAGCCAATCAGCCCGATAACATATAATACAACTGGAAAAAATAATAAGAAACAGAAATAGGAGAAACGGAGCAGTAACACATGAAACGACTGGTCGGGTCATTACAATATAAAAGTAGTAGTGGGGTTTGTATTCAAAACTCTAGACATCATCAAGTTCATTAAATACGTAACAATATATAAGTATCATTTAATAATAACTTATTGAGATACAATTTGAAGGAAATAAAAGAAGAAAAAGAAGAAAACTAATTTTAAAATCTAGAGGGTATGTCATTCATTGAAGCCTAAAGGGTATGTATTCTAGGGATAAAATTTATGTCAAACGATTTGCACCGTGTAAGACAATTACTATCTTAAAGAAAGTTTCCATGGAAATGACTTGCCTATTCGTCTCATATTTTTATTGAAATTCTCTTGAATTATTTTTTCTCCGTTAGATTATCGCAACAATTTGATTGATGATATTAGAATACTCTGTAAGTTATTTTCTTACGTGTATGTGGACCAATAGGTTTAAGTCCCATAATTAATATTTATTGAATTATCAAATCTGATCCGTCCGATTGGTTACTTGATGGACGTACCAGATTAAGTGAGAACCTCTATAAATTGGTCCTCTCCCCACCCATTAAGGTTATCGTATTTTATTACTTTATTCTATCACTAAAGGCGGCGGTAACGTAAAGTTAGGGAAAGGGGAGAGAAACCAATTTTGAATTAACGCTTCCGCTTCACGATGATGGTTTACGATTTAGGTATGTTTTTATAACGATTGTAATGACCCGACCGACCTTTTTGAGCTTTTGCACCTTGATCGCCAGTTATCGGGCATGAATTACCCTGTGTGATGTGTTATGACTGATGTCACTCGTCGATTTTGGTTTTCACGGAAATCGGTATGAATTTGAAAGAATAGTTTCAGTTGAAAGCTTTGAATTTGAAAGGTTTGAGCAAGAGTTGACTTATTGTATATGAGCTCATATTAGAATTCTTATGATTTGATTAGATTCATTGGGTGATTTATGATTTAAGTGCGTGATCGGAATTAGTTTTGGAGGTCCGGTGTGGAATTAAGCTTGAATTGGCGAAGTTAGTAACTTGGCAAATTCCGGTTGATAGGTGAGATTTTGATTCGAGAGTCGGAATGGAATTCCAAGAGATGCGGTAGCTTCGTTATGTCATTTGGGATGTGTGTGCAAAATTTTAGGTTATTCGGACGTTGTTTGGTCGGGTTTTTGATCGAAAGTGTATTTCAGAAGTTTTTGGAAATTTAGGCTTGAATTCGATGAGTTTTGAGTAATTTGATGTTGTTTGAGGTGTTTTGATGATTGAAACAAGTTGGAATGATATTATGGATTATTGGTAGGTTTGGTTGGGGTCCCGAGGGTCTCGGGTGTGTTTCGGGAGGTTAAGCGGATCAATTTTATGTGTGGAGAACTTCAGAAAATTGCAGGTTTCAGTTGCTAGATTTTGTTCATTGCGATCGCATAGAAGCCTTGGAAGGAGTAGTTAAACTGTTCTTTACATTCGCACACACGTAGGAATGCGATTGCATAGCTGGGTGAGATCGTTCATCGCGAACGTGTGGGGATGGTCGCGATCGTATAGAGAAAAGTGGACCTGAGGTATTGATTGGAAATTGTTCATCGCGAACGTGGAGTGTGGCCGCAATCGCATAGTGTAATTTGGTAGTGCATTTCGTTCGCATGGGATCTGTTGAATTCGCATAGGGTTAATTCTTGGAGTTGAGTTTTGTGCTTCATGATCTCGAAGGCTTCCCGCGATCGCGTACAAGAAATTATGCCTGGGCAGAATGTTTTTAAAGTCATCTTGTTCGCGAATGTGGGTCTATTTTCACCCACAACTGCTCATTTTTGGAGATCCTTGAAGGAAATTAAAGAGGGATTCAAGGGGAAACGACTTGAGGTAAGAATTTTGGTCTTAAAACTCGTTTTTATTGTGAAATCCACCTAGAAATTCATGGAAACTAAGCCTAAAATTGAAGAACTAGGGCTTGAGAAATTGGACTTTTAAATTGGGATTTGAAAGACCATTTGAGGTCGGATTTGAGAACTTTTGATATGTATGAACTCGTGAGGAGATAAAGAATCTAATGATGTAAAAAATTTTGAGTTTCGAGAATTGGGCCAGGGACTCGGGTTTTGCTAATTTTTGGATTTTTGATATTTTTCGATTGTTTTCGCTTGGGCTTTGTTCCCTTAGCATATTTTGATGTACTCACTCTGATTGTAGTTAGATTCAACGCGCGTGGAGGCCGATTTGAGTGGCAAAGGCATCGCGAGCTAGAAATTTTGATGGTTCGAGGTGAGTAATGATTGTAAATGATATTTTGAGGGTTTGAAACCCCGGATTGCACATCATAGTGCTATATTGAGGTGACTTGCACGCCGGATAGCGAGCGTGGAGTAGAGCACCGTTGGGGATTGTGGCTTGGTCCGTCCCGATTGATGATTTTATCGTGTATTTGACTAAAACTTACTTGTTATCATCATGATTTGGGCTGATTACCATATTTGGGTTTCGTGCCAACTATTTGAACCCTTCGGGGATGGTTGTTAATATTTCCTCACTTTTTGATTTCATACTTGAACTCAATCATGTATTTTTCCACTGTTTTCAAAATACAACCAAGTGTATTTTGCTTTAACACTTGAAATGATATTTCCTATACTAGTTTTGGGTTGAGTAGCATGTTTTACTATTGCCCGAAGGGCTTATGTAATTTTTGACTGAGTAAGGCCGATGGTCTATATTGTGAGGATTCTTTTGGATGAGGCTGCACACCACAGCAGTGTTATACTGATACAGATATAAGGCCGAGGACCTAGACTTGATGCCACGAGATGGCTTGATAATGCACTTGGGCTGTAAGGGGCCCCTCCCAGAGTCTGCACACCCCCAGTAAGCACCGTCAACGATAAACGGATCGGGCTGTGCGCCGCAGTGATATATGGATCGGGCTGCATACCGCAGCGACACTGATACTATTTTATGTGCTTTATTTATTTCATTTTTCTTCCATTATCTGTTGTCTGTGCTACTTCATGCAATATTTACTTGATATTCTGCATTATCTGATAACTGAGTGTTGTGCTCGAGGAGCGGAATTTTATGCTTATCTACACTATTTGTTTTACATTCATTTTTGTGACCGCTGAAAAAGGCATTTTCAAAAGAGGTTTAAACTAATCTAAGACGTTTCTCTAAAGATTTCACAGCTTCACTGTTTTTCTCAAAAGGGTTTTACACTGCTTCTATACAGCATGATGATTTGTTATACGTAATTTCTTACAGCTCAGTTGTTATTTACCTTTATTACTCACTGAGTTAGAGTACTCACTTTACTCCATGCACCTCGTGTGCAGATGCAGGTATTTATTCACCCGGTAGCGGGTTTTGAGCTGATCAGAGGCTTAGTTATCGGAGTTTAGCGAGGTGACTGCCAGCGTTCGCAACACTGTATTTCTCCCTTTTGTTTATCAGTCCTATTTTGTATATTTCAGACCTCGTAGCTGTATTCATACTTTAATAGATACTCATGACTTGTGACACCCCGGTTTGGGCTGTGTCGGGTTGTACTTCCGCTAATTATTATCATTAACTCATATTTAAACTGCTTATGAACTGTTCAACTGTTTTAAAAGGATGAATTGGGTTTAGTTGGCTAGCCTTGTCCCCATGAGAGGCGCCATCATGACCGGGTCTGGGTTTGGGTCGTGATAACGATTTTGTGTAAGACTATCATGTTCAAAATCCTGGTATGCAATTAAAATTTATGTTCACATGTGGTATCAGAGCATCGAACTAGAACTGATAATCTTCATAAAAATACATTGCAAAGCTTTACGTTCTTCTGCTTTTGTCTACTCGGGAAGTCTTCATGATAAAACTGCTCCAAGTGATTGGAAATTATTTGATGCTTTGAATTAAATATAAAAGTAAGCTTATTATCATGATGTGAATGACAGCTATGGAATAACCCTATTAATTCTATTTTGGATCGTGGCCAACCAAATTTTTTTGAGAGCGGTTCTTTTGTCCCGTAAACGTACCATATTATGTAAGTGAACTTCAAGTTTTGAAATTTTATGTTTTATCCCCATTAAATTCATTCCTCTAATGATGTAAGTCATGTGTTAATTTAAATTTTTTATGTGAACTCTACTTCTATATGAACTAAGCTGTTAAGTCAAATATCACGAACTTGAGTCATAAATCGTTTTAGCTTGTTCTGGAGTCATGTATATGCAATAACGGAAAGAGGTCTTCAATACATTAATGAATTTCATAGTCTCTAAACTAGGAAAACCTAACATAAACTAGGTAAGCCTAACATAAACTGAAGTAACGTTGATGCTTACTATATTTAAATTAACCAACTCTGAATAAATACAAATTTCCAAAACCGGTGGTACAAGTTACAAGCCTATCTAAGAGTAACTACACAAAATAATACATCACTGCCCTGAAACAAAGGAGAAAATAGAAATAAATACAAATGAAGGTGACTCCGAGACCTGCGAAGGTTAGGCAAAATACTTACCTTAAAGACGACAAGTCTCTAAAATGGACTTCACGGGAGAAAAGACCTCCGAACAACTCAAATCCAAATATAACGACTCCAAAACACACATAAATTGAATAAGGAACTATTTCGAATAATAAACTTTCAATCTGCACAAGAATATAAAAATCGATCCAAAAGTCAACCCCCGGGCCCGCACCTCGAAACTCGTCAAATGTTACAAAATCCAATCACCTATTCCAAAATGAGTTCAACCATATAAAATTTATCCAATTCTGACACCATTTGGTCCCTCAAATCGTGATTTTTCATTTTGATATTTTTCTTCAAAAACCAACTCTTTCCCCAACCAAAAACACAACTTAAATGATAAAAATAAATATAAATTCATGGAATATATTTATTTCTAGTTGAAAAACACTTACCCTATCAAATTTCATGAAAGACACCAAAAATCGCCATGAACCGAGCACTACAAGTCAAAATATGATGAAAATGGTGTAACCCTCGATTTTGGAATATATTTCGTCTGCCTAGGTTTTTGTGCATCGCGATCGCGGGTGAAGAGACGTGATCGCATAGAAGGAAAATGGCCACTGTCAAAAATGTGCTACGCGATCGCAGAAGGGCTTATGCGATCGTGTAGTGAAGGAAATTTTCTGCTGCCCATCGCTACTCTTCGCGATCGCAAGGAGTAAGATGTGATCGCATTGAAGGAATAATTTTTTGCCCAAAACAAGGAACTATGCGAACGCATACATAGAAGATGTGAACGCAAAGGAGGAACACACAGACTTCTGCGATCGCGAATGTGGTGATGCAAACGCGAAGAACAATTAATACCTCCTCCAAAATTACTCTTCGCGGTCGTGGAGGGCCAGACACGAACGCAAAGAAGAATACCAGCTGACAGATAACGGCAGTTCAAAATAGGAGAAAAATATGACGACCCGACCCGTCGTCTCAGGTGTTACCACTCCGTTTCTTTCCTGTTTATTTCCTCTTAATATTTCATTATCGGTATGTGGTGTGTGAGAATTGATTTGGATTGGTTTTGATAAGAAATGAGACACTTAGTCTCTTTAAGGAAAGTTTAAGTTGAAAAAGTCAATCGAATGTTGACTATATAGTTAGAGGGCTCGGATGTGATTTCCGGTGACTCGGTTAGCTTCGGGGGATGATTTGGGACTTAAGAGCATGATCGGAATTGATTTTGGAGGTCCGCTGTAGAATTAGGCTTGAATTTGCGAAGTTAGAATTTTGGCAAATTCCGGTTGATAGGTGAGATTTTGATCCGAGGATCGGAATGGAATTTCGAGAGTTGCAGTAGCTCCGTTAGGTGATTTTGGATGTGTAGGTAAAATTTCAGGTCATTCGAACATCGTTTGGTTGGGTTTTTAATCGAATGCGCATTTTGGAAGTTTTGAAGAAACTTAAGCTTGAATCCGATGTGATTTGATGATTCTAGTATTGTTTGATATGTTTTGATGATTGGAACAAGTTCGTATGATGTTTTGGGATATGTTGGTGCTTTTAGTTGAGGTCCCAAGGGCCTCGAGGTGACTTCGGATGGCTAACGGGGAGTTTAGAGTTGGAAAATATTGCAGAAAATGCAGCAGCAGGTGCAGGCCAGATTTGGCCTTCGCGTTCGCGAAGGTAGGTCCGCGTTCGCGTAAGGGAAAGTCTTGAAGCATTGCATTCGCGGTGAGAAGCATGCGTTCGTGTAGAAGAGAGTTGGGTCCCTGAGTCTTTGTGCTTCGCGTTCGCGTATAAAGCATCGCGTTCGCGAAGGGCCCTAGGAGTATGCATCGCGTTCGTGTGACGGGTGTTGCGTTCGCATAAGAGGAATTGAGGTTCCATAATATTTGTTCTTTGCGTACGTGGCATAAGACTCGCGTTCGCGTGGTGGTAGCAGCCAAAGCATCGCGTTCGCGGGTAAGCCAACGCATTCGCGAAGGGTAAAATTGGCCAGTGGAATTTTTGTGCATCGCGAACGCGAGAGGGACTTCGCGTTCGCATAGAAGAAATGTCAGTTGGGCAGAAGGGTTTATTATGTTATTTCATCCGCGACCCATTCATTATTTCCTCCATTTTTGAACCACCTCAAGAGCTTTTTGGTAGAAATTGAAGAGAGTTTTGATGGGAATTGATTGGAGGTAAGTCTCGTGACCTAGAAACGCTATTTTATTGAAGAATAAACCTTTAATTCTTGGAAATTTGGGTGAAAATTTGAAGAACTAGGGCTTGAGTTTTGAAATTTCAAATTGGGATTTGATAGGTCATTTGAGCTTGGATTTGGGAATTCTTGGTATGTATGGACTCGTGGCGAGACGAGGAATCCGGTAATGTGAGTTTTGTAATTTTTCGAGAAGCGGGCCCGGAGCTTGGGTTTTGCTAGTTTCGAGATTCTTGATATTTTTCGATTGTTTTCGATTGGGTATTATCCCCTTAGCATATTGTAATGCATTCACTCTGATTTTGGTTAGATTCGATGCACGTGGATGCCGAATTGAGGGGAAAAGGCGTCGCAAGCTAGAGATTTCACCGGTTCGAGGTGAGTAATACTTGTAAATGATATCCTGAGGGTTTGAAACCCCGGATTTGCACATCATAGTGTTGTATTGAGGTGACTTGCACGCTAGATACAAGCGTGGGGTAGAGCACCGTTGGGGATTGCGACTTGGTCCGTCCCGATTGTTGATTTTTACTGCGTATTTGACTGAACTACTTGTTATCATCATAATTTGGATTGATTGCCATGTTTTGGGCTTCGTGCCGATTATTTGAATCCTTTAGGGATTATTATCACTGTTTCCATGATACTTAGCATGTTAAATGATTTCAGTCCTGAGTTAAACACTGTTTTGAAATGTCTAGACATACTTCTAAGGTTTTAAAACTTAAACTACATATTTTTAACGTTCGGAATTGAGAACTGTTATTTGAATATCGCCCTAGTGGCTTATGTGCATTTTTGGACTGAGCATGAATTGGGCTATGCATCGCAGCAGTGTTATGTGTGCATTTTCTAGACTGAGGATGGATCGGGCTGCACACCACAGCGGTGTGATATTGATATTGCGCTTGGGCTGTAGGAGCCCCTCCGGAGTCTGAACCCCCACAGTGAATGTGGGTACCCAAATGGATCGGGTTGCGCACCGCAGCGGTCATGTGCATTGCATTGCATTCATGCATTGGTTCCTGTTTGTGCTACGTGGAATGACATTCAGCGCTCTCATATCATTGGCATCCATGTTATTTCTTGCACTGTTACCAGATACCTTGGTGTTATTTGTTAATGGAGTGTTATGCCCGAGGGGTTGACTTATGTGTGGACTTGCACTATCTGATTATGCATTCAATTGCTTGACTGTTGGGAAAAGGATGTTTTCAAAAGAGGTTTTTAACTGAGCCAGATATTTTCTAAAGGATTTTCATGGATTTACTATTTTCTCAAGGGTCGCACTGTCCTATATAGCATGATGGAGTGCTTTACGTGTTTTCTTACCGCTCAGTTATTATTTACTCTTATTACTCATTGAGTTGGAGTACTCACCTTACTCCCTGCACCTCGCGTGCAGTTGCAGGTATTGTTCACCCGGTAGCAGGTTATTAGCGGATTGAAGGTATTACTATTGTAGCTGAGCAAGGTGACCGCCAGCGTTCGGGGCACCGGACTTCATCTTTTGAACTCCAGATTTTATTTTGTATATATTATTGGTCCTGTAGTGGTGTTCAGTCTTCTTTAGATGCTCGTGACTTGTGACACCCCGGTCGGGCTGTGTTGGGTGGTAAATATCAGTTATTAATGCTATTAAGTCGAAATATTCATTCATTTATGTTTGTTAACTGTTAAAAAGGGGCATTGTTGTTCTGTTGGCTGGCCTTGTCTTCACGAGAGGCGCCATCACGACCGGGTTTGGGAATTGGGTCGTGATAAAAAATGACCCGTAGCCCATCCAAAATATTCCCAAGGCTCCCGAAACCCTGTCTATTCACACAAACAAGTCATATAACCTAACATGGACTCGCTCGAGGTTTCAAATCACGTAAAACAACACTCAAACAATGAATTAAACCAAAAATCAAACCTATGAATTTCTAAATCTTCAAATATCAAATCTCATGCTGAAACCTATCAACTCAACTCGGAATAACGTTAAATTTTGCAGATAAGTCCAAAATGACATAACTGAGCTGCTCCAACTCTCGAAATCGCATTCCGACCCCGATATCACAAAAGTCATCTATGGGTCAAACTTTTTTCCATTTTCCAAACTTCAACTTTTCCAACCTTTGCCGAAATGCCTCAATTTACCTACGGACCTCCAAATCTGAATTCGGACCTGCCTCTAAGTCCAAAATTGCCATACGAAGCTGTTGAGATCATCCAAGACCCATTCTCGGGCCGTTTACTCAAAAGTCCATTTTCGGTCAAATTCTCACTGTTTAAACTTCCAAAGCTAGTTTCCTTTTTCCAATTTGATCTGAATCATTTGTTAACTAAATTCAACCATGCACACAAGTCAATACACATATCATGAAGCTGCTCGAGACCTCAAGCTGCCGAATCGAATGCAATTGCCTAAAATGACCAGTCGGTTCGTTACATTTGTCCAATCAAATTGCCTTTATGTTTTAGTTTACTGTTAAGTTCTTTTTTCCCATAAAGTATTTCTTGTTTCGGGCCATATAATGTATTTTGGTTATTAAATTTATAAACTCATTTATGGTTTATTTTATGTATGTAATTAAAGTTTATATAGTTTGTTAGTCACCAAAGTGATCAAACTAGATTGTTTAAACTACTCACATACATAAAATCTTTATATATTTATTTTATATGTGATTTTATATTTATATAGTTTGTTAGTCACCAAAGTGGACAAACTAGTATGTTAATGAAATTACGCATACATTAAATTATAGCTTATCCATAAAATTAATGAAATGCATGTGATTGAAAATAAATGGATAAATTAAACTTCAATGTTGCTAGAACTTAAGGATTTACCCAAAGGTAGATCAATTATTCTATGAATAGTGATATGATAAGGTAAATTAATATTCTTAATCAAATATATATTGTTTGTCCAAAGATGTCACATATGTTTGGTTAAATTACCTATTAAAGACTAAATGTCATTTAAATTATGATAGTGTGTCGTAGTATTTACCCAAAGAAGAATTGTGATATGCTTTAACTGTTTTGTTGAATCCATATTGATTTGTGAGCATGTATTATCTATTTTGCAGCAATTACTTTTCATTCGCTTGCTTTGTCAGTTACTGTGTTCAACGGATTGAACTTCTCTTAATGTCGTGAACATGTCAAGTTCCATTTAGGTGTGATGGATATTGACTTGGCTTTGCTGAATGATAAGCCTGTTGTCATTACTGATTCGAGCAGTGCGGATAAGAAGTCTTTGCATAAAGCATGGGAACGCTCTAACAGGCTAAACCTTATGTTTATGTGAATGAATATCGCCAACAATATTAAGAGTACTATTCCACAAACAGAAAGTGCGAGGGAATACCTGAAGTTTATGGAAGGACATTTTCTTTCTGCAGATAAGTCTCTCGCTGGTACACTAATGGCTGAACTCATAACTATGAAGTTTGATGAGTCACGTAGTATGCAAAACCATATCATCGAGATGACTGACATTGCAGCAAGACTTCAAATCTTGGGGATGAAAGTGGATGACTCCTTCTTAGTTCAATTTATCCTGAACTCTTTACCTCCTGAGTATGGACCTTTTCAAATTAACTATAATATTATTAAGGATAAGTGGAATCACTACAACTAATTTTGCCTAAGACCACACTAATTTTAGACGACGCTTTAAAAGCATTGCCAAAAGTATTTATGGGCACGCTTTTAAAAGGTGGCCTTTGTGGAGAGTTTTAGGCCACACAATTTAAGCAACACTTGTAAAGAGTTCTTTTTAACTACACAGGCTACACTTTTTAAGTGTTGTCAAATTATAAAATATTTGGCTACACTTGGAAATCGAGTTGAATTCATGTTTTATGGCCCTAAAATGTAAAAACAGGAGAAAATGTCATGGAGAGGTGATGAATAATGTTCCTCGGGTAATTTTTTATTGGCTGATAAAATTTTAGGCGATCCAGGTTCGGGCACTCGGGCCCATGCAGATGGAGTGGGCTATAACATACGAAAATGTGAGAATCGGGCAGAATTATCGTTTGTGGCCATAAAATTCAAAATAACGAGGAACGCTTATGGTGAAATGATGGGTAATGTTCCTTAGTTCGTTTTTATGGGCAAGCAAAATTTAAGGTGATCTGGGTCCTGAAGTCATGAAGATGGTATGGGCTACATAACACACAAAAATTGGGGAACCGGGCAGAATTTTAGGTTTTTGCCCTAAAATGCAAGAAAATAAGGAACATTCATGGAGAGGCGATGACTAATTTTCCTTACGTCGTTTTTATGGTCCAGCAAAATTTCAGGCGATCCTGGCCCGAGTTTCCGTGTCCATACAGATGGTGTGAGCTATAGCACATTAAAATTTAGGAATCGGGAGGAATTCTAGTTTTATGGACCTACAACACCAAAAATCAAGGAACGATCATGGCAAGGCGACAACTAATGTTTCTTATGTCATTTTTTATGGGCAGAAATTTTTTAGGTGATTTGTGTATGGGCACATGGGCCCATGCAAATGGCGTGAGCTATAGCATATAAAAATCTAGGAACCAGACGGAATTCCAATTTTATTGCCCTAAAATGCCAATAAGGAATGGTCATGGTGAGGCGATGACTAATGTTCCTTAGTTCGTATTTGATGGGATGATAAAATTTTAATCAGTCCGGGTCCAGACGCCATGGCCCATGCAGATGGCATGGCCTATAGCACAAAAAAATATGAGAATTGAAAAGAATTTAGTTTTATGGCCCTTAAACGTCAAAAAATAATGAACGGTCGTGGAGAGGCGATTACTAATCACTATAAAATACTAGAATTAGCTACAAACATCATTGTTAATCTGTCACTTCAATGCTCCTAGCGAGCAAAATTTCTTGATAATATATCGCTAAATGAGAGTAGCAACGGATTTTTCTGTTTAGCTACAGAATTTGTCCGTCGCTAAAAATTAGTTTTTTAGTAGAGAATTTTGATTTTGTCATTTTTGATAGGCGGGTAAAATTATAGGTGATCAGGGTCAGGGTGCCCGGGCTCATACAGATGGCATGAGCTATAGTATACAAAAATCTGGCAATCGGGCATCATTTGTATTTTAAGGCCCTAAAGCGCTAAAAAAAGATGAACCATCATGGTGAGGTGATGACTATTGTTTCTCATATTATTTTTGATGGTCTGGCAACATTTTAGGCGATCCGAATACGGGCGTCCGGGCCCATGCAGGTGGCATGGGCTATAGCACATGGAAATTTGAGAATCGGGTGGAAATCCAGTTTTATGGTGCTAAAACGCTAAAAAAAGGAACGGTCATGGCATAACAATGACTAATGTTCCTTATATTATTTTTATAGGCCGGCCAAATTTTAGGCCATTCGGGTCCGTGCGCCTGGGCCCATGCAAATGGCATGGGCTATAGCGCTCATACATCTAAAAATCAGACAGAACTCGAGCTTTATGGCACTAAAACGCCAAAAAATGAGGAACAAACATGATGAGGCGATCACCAATGTTCCTTCGTCATTGTTGATGGTCCTTCAATGTTTTAGACAATCCAAGTCTAGGTGCTTGGGCCCATATAGATGATGCAGGCTATAGTAGATGAAAACTTGAAAATGGGCGGAATTCTAATTTTATGGCCCTACAATGCCAACAATCGAAGAATGGTCATGGCAAGGCGTAATGTTCCTTAGGTCGTTTTTGATGAGCTAGAAATTTTAAGAGATCCAGGTACAGGCGCCCGATGCCATGAAAATGGCGTAGGCTATAGCACCAAAAAATTTAGGAATGGGCGAAATTTTAATTTTATGACCCTAAAACGCCAAAAAATATAAAACGGTCATGGCCATGCGATCACTAATCTTACTTGGGCCATTTTTTATGGGACTACAAAATTTTAGGCGATCCAGGTCCTGGCGCTCGGGCCCATGCAGATGGCGTGAGCTATAGAATAAAAAAATCTGGAAAATGGTGGAATTCTAGTTTTATGGCCTTAAAATGCTAAAAACGTGGAACAATCATGGTGAGGCGATGACCAATGTTCACTAGGTCATTTTGATGGGCCAGTAAAATTTTTGGCGATCGGGATCACGGCACCTGGGCTCATGCAGATGGCGTGGTCTATAGCACACGAATATCTAGGAATTAGCGAAATTCTAGTTTTATGGCCCTAAAATGTTAAGAAACAAGGAACGGTCATGGCGAAACGATGACTAATGTTCTTTAGGTTGTATTTGATGGGCCAGTAAAATTTTAAGCGATTCGGTTCTCGACGCCCGAGCCCATGCAGATGGCATGTGCTTAGCACTCAAAAATTTTAGAATCGAGCGGAATCCAAGTTTTATGGCCCTAAATTGCCAAAAAATGATGAACGGACGTGGCGAGGTAATGATTACTGTTCCTTATATTGTTTTTGATGGTGAGACAAAATTTTAGGCGATTCGGGTCCAGTCACCCGATGCATGCAGATGTCGTAGGCTAGCACACGAAAATCTAGGAATCTGAGGGAATTCTAATTTTATGGCCCTAAAAAACAAAAAAACAAAAAGAGAAATGGTCATGGCGATGCGATGAATAATGTTCCTTAGGCCGTTTTTTATGAGCCAGCAAAATTGTAGGTGATCTAAGTCTGGGCACCCGGGCCCATGCAGATGCGTGGACTATTACAGTTTTATGACGCTAAAATGTCAAAATATGAAGAACGGTCATGACGAGATGATGATTAATGTTCCTTTAGCCCAAGCCATCTGAATGCACCTGGATGAGCAGACCAGAATCGCCTAAAATAAACTGAACCTTAAAAAATGACCTAAGGAATAATAGTCATCACCTCACTATGATCGTTCTTTATTTCTCGGAGTTCTATGTCCATAGCATTAGAATTTTGCCCGATTCCCAGATTTTCGTGTGCTATAGCATACGCCATCTTTATGCATCCGGGCGGCCAGACCCAAACACCTAAAATTTTGTCTGACCATAAAAAATGACCTAAGGAACAATAGTTATCGCATTGTCATGACCGTTCGGCATTTTTTGGCATTTTAGGGTCATAAAACAAGAATTTCGCCCGATTTCTAGATTTTCGTGTGCTATAGCCCACGCCATCTGTATACATCCAGGCGCCCGGGTCCTTATCGCCTAAAATTTTGCCGGACCATTAATGATGATCTAAGGAACAATAGTCATCACCTTGCCATGATTGTTCCTCGTTTTGGCGTTTTAGGGCTAGAAACTGGAATTTCGCTTGATTCCTCGATTTTTTGTGATATAGCCCATGCCACATGTATGCGTCGGGACGACCGGACTTAAAATGGCCATACTTTTTCCAGACAATCAAAAATGATCTAAGCATCAATATTCATCGATTCACCATGACCGTTCCTCATTTTTTGGCATTTTAGGGCCATAAAATAGAAATTCAAGATGATTTCAAGATTTTTATGTGTTATAGTCCACGCAATTTCCAAGAATTCGGACGAGAAGTCCCGAATATCCTAAAATTTTGTAGAAATATAAAAAAAAATAAACTAATGAACAATAGTCATCGCTCACCACAACTGTTCCTTTTTTGGCGGCCATATAAAAGGAATTTAGGACAATTACCACATTTTCATGTTAGTCCACGCTATCTGCATGAACTCATGCAACTGACTCTGAATCTTCTAAAAAATTTCGGGCTCATAAAAAATGACCTAATTTTAGGGCAATAAAACATGATTTCAGGATGATTTTCATATTTTCTTGTACTATAATCTACGTCATCTCCAAGAATTCAGATGACCGGCCCTGAATCTCCTAGAATTTTTTAGGAACATCAAAATTGACCTAATGAATAGTAGTCATCATTTCGCCATGACTGTTCCTATTTTTTGACTTTTCAGGGCCATAAACAGAGGAATTCACGATGATTCCCGAATTTTCATATGCTATAGTCCATGTCATTTGCATGAATTCGGAGGACTGGCCCCGAATCTCCTTAAATTTTATGGGCCCGTAAAAAATGACTTAAATAATAACAGTCATTGCTTCGTCATGACCGTTCATTATTTTTTAGTATTTTTGGGTCATAATATAAGAACTCAGGACGATTCCCAGATTTTCCTATGTTATAGTCTACGACATCTGCATGAATGCGGGCAACGGGACTTGAATTTTTTAAATGTTTGCAGGCCCATCAAAAATGATCTATGAACAATAGCCATTGATTTGCCATAATTATTTCTTATTTTTTGGCATTTTAGAGCCGTAGAATAAGAATTTAGGACGATTCCTAGATTTTCGTGGCCATCTGCATGAAGATGGCGTGGATATTTGCACACAAAAAATCAGAAATCGTGCTTAATTCTATTTTTATGTCCCTAAAATGTCAAAAATAAGAAACGGTCATGGAGAAGAAATGACGATTGTTCATTAGTTCTTCTGATGGGCCCATAAAACTTTGGGCAATTCGGAGCCCGTCGCCCGAATTAATAAAGATGACATCGACATTAGTACATGAAAAGTCACAAATTATCCTAAATTTCTATTTTTTGCCCTTAAAATTCAAAAAAATGAGGAACAGTCATGGCAAAACAATGACAATTGTTCGTAGGTCATTTTTTATAGTCCTACAAATATTTAGGTGATTCGGAGCCCGTCGCCCGAATTCATCAAGATGGCACGGATATTAGCACACGAAAAATTAGAAAGCGTCCTAAATTCTTATTTTATAGCCCAAAAATGACAAAAAACGAGGAATAGTCATGACGAAGCAATAACCATGACTAGTGTTTATTGGGTCTTTTTATGATCAGCCCATAATATTTGAGGTGATTCAAAGCTTGTCGAGAGAATTCATGAAGTGGCATGGATATTAGTACACGAAAAATCATCCTGAATTTCTATTTAATGGTCCCGCCAAAAAATAAGGAACACTCATGGCGAATCGATGACCATTATTCAATTCGTTTCTTATGGGCCTCCAATAAAAGTTTAGGCGTTTCGGGGTCCGTTGCCCAAATTCATAAAGATGACGTGGACATTAGCTTATGAAAGTCGGAAATTGTCCTAAATTCCTATTTTATTGCCTTAAGTTGCCAAAAACGAGGAACGGTCATGGAAAATCAATGTTTATTGTTCATTAGGTCATTTTTTATGGTCCCACAAAATTTTAGGCGAATAAGAGTCCGTCTCCCGAATTCATGAAGATGGTATGGACATTAGCATATGAAAAATTGAAATGCGTATTAAATTCCTGTTTTACGGCCCTAAAACTCTAAAAAAAAATGAGGAACAATCATAGCGAAGCGATGACTATTATTCATTATATCATTTTTGATGGGTTCACTTGGTGAAAGTGTCACTTTTGCCCAAATTCTAGGAACCCGTAAGGTTAAAATCTTTGATACACTATAATAAAATAAAACGGATAGATTACAATTAATTAATTAATTTATTATTATTATTATTATTATTATTATTATTATTATTATTATTATTATTATTATTATTATTATTGATGTTTATTTCATATGCATGGATAAAACAAGCAAATGGAGTTAAATTACCTATCCTTAATGAGTTTTCAAGTGGCAACAATCATAAAAATAACATCACTTAAAGTTAGACAGATTTCTATGGTTTTTTTGAGATTCTGTAATATGGGATGTCAATATGGTGGCCGTATATAGTTAATAACTTAACCGAGGAAATAGAATGAAGATAAAAAAATCGAAGTAAAAGAATAAGCGATACAATATAGAGAGATGAAGGGGAATGTCTTTTGTAGGACTTTTCGTTTTTCACATTTACTATAGCTCTTCGTTACACTCATCTACTATAATTATTTGGCTATTGTCATCCATTTCTCCTAATCATTTATTGAAATTAAAATGAGCGGTTAAATGATCAATAGTTCGAGAAGAATCTTAATAAATTTATGGTTTCATACATTAATGCTAAAGCAGTATTTTTGAAGGTAATTTTACTATTTGGTTTAAAAAATTGTTGGAGTAGTAGTCTTTAAGTGAAGGGCAAAATAGTCGTTTAGTTTTTAATGAGTATTTGCATATTTTAACTTTAAACTTGAAGCTTCTCGCTTATAATATAGTATGATATGATGTATCTAAAGTAGAATTATAACGTTCGGTAAATATGATATTAGAAGATTGCTACACTACTCGTCTACTTAGTGAAGCTTCCTTAAGGATTATATGAACTAAGACAACACGGTGTATAAAAGGGATAATATATAGTAATCCTCTTGAACTACCCCTTAAACATTTACAACTCTAATTATTACTCCCTTTTCAATTTTTTTTGGTGCATGACGTGGGGAGAAATTTTATTTTGGGTAAGACTCACCCAAAAATAGTTGTATGAGGCCATCCTCTATATTTGACAAGTGTATTTATTGGCCCATTTACTACATTGAGTTATAAATAAAGAAAAAAGGTGAATTAATGGAATGTGGGCCAAACTAAAAGCTTAGATATAGATAAAAATTAGATATAAATAAAAATAAATATAAATTGGACTGTTGTTGTAAAAGCCACAATCTCGCCATCAGAAATAAATTAAAGAACTCGAACACTTAAAATAAGAGTCTTTCGGTTTTTCTACCTGAAACAACTCCCTAAACAAAAAATCCTCCTTAGCACCATTTCCTCATGTGTATTAATGTAAAAACCATTCTGAGTATTAATTATTTCAATAACCTATAATTATAATAATAATAATGTCTTAATTTTGTAACTAAAATGCGTAAATTTAACAAAATTTTGATACAATAAAAAAAATAACCTTTGATTCCCAACTCCATATCCAACTTCTAGTAAAATATGCCTTCGGGTTCAAGTTGCAAAATAAGTTTTGATAACAACACATATATAAGTTCAGTTATAACTATCTCTTTGAACTGTAATTATGGTAGTTAGGAGTAGTGGTAAGTGGAAGAGATTATTCTTCAGCACGCATTCCGAGGGGAATGTTTGTGGGTCCCGCCTTTTCTGACCAAAGAAGTGGACACTATCAGAACTTTCTCCTTCCTCCTAAATTTATACCTAGTGAAAAATGAGCCCCTTTGTTGTCTGTAAATATAATGAGATTGGATATTATTCTGACTTTTTATAATTAATTAGATGTTTCGGATTTGAGTCCTAAAATAAAAATAAGTTTGATTGAACGTGTTTTTATTTTATTTTAATGGATCTTACATGATATGAATTTGTATTAATCGAATCTTTAATACGACCATCAAATATTGGATAGAAAAAAAAAAAGGGGGGGGGGAATATGTTAAAGTTGAATGTGAAAAATGTGAAAAAGAAGAAACGAGGAAGAAGCAAAATTTCATTTAAATGTACATTTGTTGTATCACATTTTACAAGAAATTAACATTCTCCAGTCTCAAAAAGATAGCAAAAAGCATGCTGCACATACTTCTTTCACGATTTTATCATGAGAAAAAAGACTAATCTTTTACAATGAATATTCACAACAACAAAAATAGGAATCAGCAATAGTCTGTAGCTAAACAAAAAATAATTATTATTAATCCTATTTAGCAATGAATTAGTGATAAATTATCAAAAAAATTGTTAGCTACGCATAATTTAGTGACAGATCAATCTTCTTTAGCTAATTTTGAATTTTTTTTTTTTTGTAGTGATTTACGCACACAATGACTCAAACATACGTATTTATAGACACATATTTGCTATTTGTATGCAAATAATTTCATGACTAGTTTTAGAGTATTAAATCATGTTATCCAAGTTTTTCAAGTGAAAGCATATAAGATGATGAAAATGTAACAACGTAATATTAAAAAAAAAAAAAAACATTATTTGTCCCCATAACTTTAAATGATGATTCTCACAAACTCAATACAAACTTAGTACAATATATATATAATGCTTTAATATCTCTCTCTCCACCAGTTCACTGTAGTGAAGCCAATCTAAAATAAGCTTCAAACCTCCCACCCAACCATGACCAAAAGTTGAATTAAAGATATTAACTACATTGAAAAATAAAGAGATCTAGGAGATTAAAGAACCCTTTAATCCTATGAGTTAGCTTTTCAAGGAATTAAATTTATCCCACCATTAAACACTAAATAAAAAAGAAACCCCCACAAAAATATAGAAAAAATCCTTGATAAATAATTTTATAGACTAAAAGGGCAGCCCGATATACGAATCATACCGCGTTCATGCAAGGTTCAGGGGAAGAACTGCACTTCGAGAGGAGGTAACGTAAGCAACATACCCTAATGCAAGCATCAGATTTTCTTTAATTACCAAGATCCTCCATTTCCTCCTAAAACTACATTCCAATAGCCATTTGATTCCCCATCTCTATTTTCCTCAGGACCATCAATACTTGTGTTTGAAACTTGCTTTAGATCTTCAAAAGGAAACAAAAGTCTTCCACTTGTTGTACTTTCTTGCACATGTTGAAGATTATTTTCATAGTCACCACTAATTCCAAGACCATAATCCAAAGAGAAATTTAGTGATGAGTAAACTGAATTTGGATCAGAAATTGGCATTGGCATAAAAGAATTATTAGGTACTTGGATTATCTCAGAGATAGTCTTGAAATCACAAGAAAATCCCAAGTTGAGATCTTGGCTCCCTTCCATCTTAGGAGGATCCAACACTGGCGCGACACTATTTTTGGAAAGTTCGCGCAGCACAGTATTTGATGAAGAAGAATTAGTAGATGATGATTTTTTGGATTTTCTTGAACCCCCACCAACAGGAATACTTCTGAGAGATCCACCTTCAGTCCAATATCTTTTACAAGTTTTGCAAAAATATCTTGGTTGAGAAAGACTATAGTTGTTGTAATAACAAAACTTTGTATTTGTTGAATTGCACCTTGGACAATTCAAAGCTTGGTCCTTTTGATGAGGCTTAATTTTCCTTTCAATATGAGTACTAGGTTTTGATGAGCATATTGTAGTATTTGTATTTGGATTTGTATTTTTTGGTATTATCTCTTCCATGGGTTTCACCACTATCTCCTAAAAAAAGGAAACAAAATGACAGGAATTAATGTCAAAGGAGTAAATTAAAGGAGAATATAGAAGAGGATATATTAAAATTGTTTCTTTGTGCAATTTATACTTTTAATTAAGTTACTAACAAACTTGATCTTTTTCTTTTTTTCAACCTTTTCACAATCACATAAAAGAACCATCAACCTTTATAAAAGTACAAAATTTCAATTTATAGTCAAGAGAAAGTCCAAATTAAATGGAGATCAATGAAAAAAGAATATGAAGAAATGGCCAAAAATGAAAGAAAAAAAACAGATATGGATATATTTGTAAAATTTGTAATCTATACCTGTGGCCATTGAACAGTATCCATTGATGAAGAAGGAGAGGAGCAACAAGCAAAAGTTATTTTATGCAAAAAGAAAAATCAGCAGATTTTTGAGTGGTTTTAAATGAAGAAAAAGGAATGTTTGAGATGGTTTGTGGACAGTTCTATGGGCTAGCTTTTTGTGTATGCATATGGCTGTACTGTCCCTAGTGTGTGTATGTATTGTTTAATATTAACTAATAATTTATTTTTATATTGACTATAGTAGTTTATCATTTGTTAGTGGAGGAATATATGTCTTTTGCAGAATCAATTTTATATTCTTGTGGGAGGCCAGTTTACTATCATTTGTGTCATTGTTTATTGTTACCCCTATAAATATTGTTTCACAAGTAATTGAGGGTAAAGTCTGTGTACATAGTATTCTCTTATACCCTACTATATAGGATTATATTGAGTATATTGTTATCAGTGGCGAAGCGAGAAAATTATCTAAGGGTGTTCAAATTTAAAAGAAGCAAAAAAAATCTCCGACAAAGGGTGTTTAATACATGTTATATATTTTTAAAATTTAATATTTTATTTATATACGCAGTGTAATTTTTCGACGAATGATGGTTATTTGACCATCCTTACCAAAGTATATGTTCGCCCCTAGTTGTTATTTTTGTTTCAGAAATAATTAAGTGCATAAAAAGTGCGCTCTTTTAAATATCTTAAACTTTTAAATAAGGTGATCATCACCAACTATAACATGGTATTAAAATAAAGGTTACGAATTTGAGTCTCACCTTCATCAATTATCGCAAAAAAATTCACATGCTTGGCTCATCAAGCAAAATAACACATATAAGTACATAAAAATATGCTCATTTTGCCTTTTGTAACTGTTTTTAGATAAGATGTTCACGCATTATAATAAATAAAGATTATAAAAAAAAAACTTACATTCTTTTCAATTTTCAAAAATATTAGTTTTCTGTGCAAGAACTGTTGATAAACAGATTCAATGTCAAGGATCTATATGAGTTGTTATATATTCTGCTTGTACATATTTTGCAAAATCTTTTGATATTTCATACAAAGAGTGTGAGGGCATATTATCCTGTCTGCCTCATATAATCCAATGTGGGACATGTGACAAGCTCTCATCATCTCATGTTCAACAAACACGGGTTAGCTAGCGTTCAAACATATATTTGATTAAAACTTAAAAAAAGAGTTATTGAAGTTGTGTAAAAATATTTTTTTTGAAAATTAAAATTGTGTTCGGACATAAATTTTATTTGAATAAAAGTTGAAGTTTTGTGAGCGAGAAAAATTTTCACCCAAAAATTACCCTAAACTAGGTGTTGGGAACTTATTTTTAAAATTTTTCTTACTTCCAGTGTTTTAAAGGTAAAAGATATAGATATAATGACTAAAATGTTGAGAAACTTTCTTTCCTGTTCATATTAGATTTTCTTGAACTTTTCTTCACACAAAAGTTTGGTTTTCGACACCATTTATACAGGAAAAATGACGTTGTATGGCCACTGTAAAAATAATAATCGAAAAAAATATATAAAATTTATATATTTTTTGTATATATATATATACAAAAATTATATAAATGTTATATATTTTTTCGGCTACCAGATGAATAGTTTCTGACACGGTCTAAAAATGATAATACCCATTTATATACTCATTTAGTTTTTATTAATAACGTTTGACGCATACAGTCCAAGGAATATATGTTGATATCCTTCTTTCAAAGAACGAATTGTTGGTTGCAAGTGTATTATTTTATCTTAATATAAATTAAATTAACAGATTGTGAGTTCTATATAGTTATCACTAATCTTTTTCTCTTTGTATGCTAGCTTTTGTTTTGTTTTGCTATTGTTATTTTCTTTTACCTTTTTTCTAATATTCCCCTAGCTAGTCAAAGTGTTTTTAATCTAGTCTTCACTTCTTTTGCCTAACTGAAAATCCCAGAAACGACAATAAGAAATTTTTTGTTGTAAAAGAAAAATTGACATGAGAATGAAGAAAATCCTGGTAAGGAATACTTTCTCTTTTAATGGGTGTTACGTGACGCTAAATCAAATTAGTTGAGTTTCTAATGCAAAACTGGATATCGAGTGAAACAAAAAAATATACTCTCATTTTTTTTATTCGTGGTTTCCGGGTATCGCTTTGCGAATCCGACTAGTTGTACCCACCGGGTCCCGCTGTTTCAAGGAGAGTGCACCGCGATTAGTTCCACGGGGCCCTGGAGACGCGACCAGTTTGTAATGCCTCCAGTGGCCCTGCTGGGGCTCGAACTGGCGAGTAGAAGGACTTTGTCCTCAAGCCTTTAATATACCCCCCTTTCAATTTAGATAAACTTATTTTCTTTTTACTCCGTCTCAAAATGATTTCTTTTCATATTTGGAAATAATTTATATTTGCGGTAATTTATAGTCGCACAAATTTGCGCCACAAGTTCAAAAATCTTCTTCTTCTTTTTTTCTTACACTCCGTGCTCAATTAAATAGATTAACGAGTAAATAATTAATATTTGCTCTTCTCAAAATACCTTACTGACATAATCTATTTCAAAGTCACATGGATACATGCTGGATAATAATGCTTAGGTTGTTAGCCTCAAACCAAATTACGCAATCAATAGGTCACATCCAATCAGTGAATAATTGAAGGAATCATGTAGTAATTAGTATATATCTGCATGACTAGGTTTGAATTATTCATCCTACATGCCATCACGATTTCACCATTCTCAACTTGGTGGGATTGATCATATATGGGTTATTTGAACTAGAATTTTCCAAGTTGATCTAGATCTACGTGAATTTATGACAACAATAATCCATAGGAAGGTTCAAATCGGGAATTCTGGGCTCCGTCACCCCAACAAACTAGACGCACGCATCAAGGCGTTCTGCCAACGAGCGAAGGCGATCGCTCAAGAAAGGGGATTCAGCCCCGGCAAATGCGATGCAGTGAATGCAGTCAGGTGCATAAAATATTCCTGGTTCACTGAGGGTTTGCATCATTTCAAGGGATGTAATATAAATAGTTAATTCTAATGCAAGTATTATTGACTGTTTTTATGGTTCGAACCCGTGACATATAAGTCACACGATTCAATATGGCTGAAAAATATTTTTACATGTTTGACCATTTAAATACACGTACACATGAGGGAGCATATTTAGGCATAGTATCAGTGGAGCTAGAAGCTTGAATGAGGGTTCGATCGAACCCAATAATTTTTACTCAAAAATATATTTGTATTTTAAAAATTTATTAAATATGTAGAAATATTACTTTTAAGGCCCAAGTAGTAACTTTTAAAATAGTTATTATCAAATTCAAAATCCATAAAGTTGAAAACTTATCTCCGTCTACCATAATACAATTCTTCATTTCTTTACACGTGAAGGTTCATAAAAGTTAGGCTTCTAGGTTACGTTTTCTTTTTCTTTTTCTTTTTATTTTTCTGCCATCATGTGATTCACCAAATAATTCTAAATTTCAGTACTATATATATTCTTCAAAAGTCGAGTAATATCAAGTGATGAAATACTAGTAGATGTAGTAGTTACTAGTTACTCCAAGTGGTCCATCATTTAGGTCGACTTTGTCAAAAGCATTTGGTACCTTTTTGGTACATTAATTAAAACTAATAAAGCATATGCATGTGAAACCTCCATTATTATATGAAGCCTCCCTCCTATGAATATAGTTGCAGTAATATGAAGAAAGGAACATGCAGTACAAAGGAAAAAGAGAGAGAAAAGAACTTGATTTTATTTATTACTCCCATTTCGAGTCAAAGAAAAAAACAGCTCGAATGGTACGATCTTTCCATCGCCCCCAAATGAAAGGAGTGATCTCGTAGTTCTTGATCTCGAAGATGCGTTGTTAGGTGCTCCATTTTATTAGAAGCTTTCCCTTCTTGTTATTACAAACCTTCATTTCTGGTGGGAACTTTTTTCATGGACATGAAATCATGAATATTCTTTTCTTCCATGTGTCATTTAAAAGAATATTTTATGTAGAATTTTCGCATAATATTTATGTTATGAAAGGTGCGTGACACAAGTGTAAAACTAAATGTACACATAGATGGTTGTATACGGTGAAATCGGAGGGTCCAATTTTTCTTCATCAAGACACCTCAAAGCATGTCTCGAAGGCTCGAGACTGCGGCCGAGCTTCCTCCCTCAAGGGTCGTTGACGCTCGACCTCGGGGCGATACAGACCGACGGTTATAGTGAAAGTGAGGAGTTCCCAAGGCGCGTGCGTATGGCAAGTCAAGTCTAGAGGACTAGCCCAAAAGGCGAATCAAGGCATTAACTAGCCATACTATATATCTCCAAATCTTTATAATTACTGCTTTTTGTACTATGCTAGGATTCCCCTCATATATAAAGGGGGTCCTTGCCATTTTGTAGATATTTGTTGCTCCATACTAAATACACAAAAATATTTCTCTGCTCTCTAACACATTCTCTCGATATTATTGCAATCATTTATTGTCTTCATCATTGTTCTTCATTTATTGCTTATTGTTGGCCATAAGGAGCCTTCATTGATATTATCGTACCGTTAATCGCTCTTCAATTGCCTTCGATAGCTTCCAGCCAAGCTCCCGAATCGACCTCGAGGTCCCCGAGTCGACAAACTCGAGGCCATGATTGTTAACCTCGCGGTTTGGTTATCACCTTGTTCTAAACTCTTATCTCGTTTCTAAGTCTTCCACATAGCGTCAACTGCCTAACAACTAGCATAAAAATAGATCCTTTTTAGATTTCCATAATCAAATTTAATTGTTATTATCATTTTCATGGTAAACAGTTTGGCGCACACCGTGGGGCTAAAAATAATAGTCATTATTTTCTTGTTGGTTTCATTACACAACGCAATTTATATTTCACATTTTTTTCTTGTCCAAGATCTTCAATCTCAGGTCGAAATGTCTAACTCAGTAAATGTAGGTGAAAACAACATTCTCGAGAACCACAGAGATAATGGTGTGGCGGTTCCGAGTGTTAGTGTGCCACCACAAAATCTTGAGAACGCACCAGGACCAATTCTAGGGACGAAGTCTCGCGCAACGCCCAACAGGTTGATATAAGCTCCCACACCAACAGGAGTGTGCACCAAGGAGACCAACAAGAAGCCCAAAAAACCCCGACTAGGGAAGAACGAGAGGTTAGCCTTCATGTTATTTTTGAAATGTTGCAGGCACAATAGCTGGCTATTACTCAGCTGCAAAGTCACCAGAAAACTCCTAGCACGGTAGCACCAGGGATGGCTCCCCCAGCCGAGCAGGTGCCGGAGAGATCGAGTAATAATGGGTCGATAGTCGATCCTGCCATCGTAAAGATGCTCTAGGACCTCACCAGAAGGATCGAATCGGGTGAGAAATTGATAGAAGCCATGATAAGAAGATCGAGATCTACAATTCCAGGGTCGACCAAATTCCGGGTGCACCCCCGATCTTGAAAGGTATGGACTCAAAGAAGTTCGTACAAAAGTCGTTCCCACAGGAAGCGGCCCCAAAATCCATTCCAAAGAAGTTCAAAATGCTAGACCTTCTAAAGTATAACGGTATCTCGGACCCTAATGAGCATGTTACCGCTTACACCTATGCAGTAAAGGGCAATGACCTGAGGAACAACGAGATCGAGTCAGTTCTGCTAAAGAAGTTCGGGTAAACACTTTCTAAAGGGGTAATGATGTGGTATCACAACCTGGCCCCAAACTCTATAGACTCATTTTCCATGCTAGTGGATTCCTTCATAAAGGCACATGACGGGGACATCAAGGTGTCCACAAGGAAATCTAACGTCTTCAAAATGAAGCAAAGAGAGAATGAGGTGCCGCAAGAGTTCGTATCTCGCTTTCAAATGGAACTACCACCAGTCTCTGATGACTGGGCAGTGCAGGCCTTCACTCAAGGTCTGAACGAACGAAGCTTGGTGGGTTCGAAGCAGCTGAAACAAAATCGGGTAGAATATCCCGCCGTGACCTGGTCGGACGTTCACAACCGTTATCAGTCAAAGATCAAGGTCGAGGACGACCAGCTAGGAGCCCTCTCGGGCTTGGTATACCCAAGCAGGCTTGTGGTGAAGGAGTCAAAGTCAAACAAAGAAAGGTACCAGCCATACACCAAAGACAGAAGGAACGTCCCGATGCGCAACCCACCTCGCAGCGATCGAAGGATAGACCTAGGACATAATCCTTGGGGACTCATCAACAGAGCCGGATTTGATAGGAATGCGAGGCCAACGGAGGCACCTCTCTTATCGGAATATAACTTCAATGTCGATGTATCAAACACCGTGTCCGCCATCAGTAAAATCAGAGATATCGGGTGGCTCAGGCCTGTAAAATCGGATTCTTCACAAAGGAATCATAACTTAGTGTGTGAATTTTACAACACACATGGCTACAAGATCGAGGATTGTCACTAGCTCCGAGAAGGAGTAGCCAAACTACTCAATAAAGGTCACCTTAGAGAATTGCTAAATGACCGGGCCAAAAATCAATTCCGAGAGAGGGAGATAAAGCCAAGAAGAACAAAATAAATGAGCCACAACATATCATTCACATGATCCTGGGAGGCATCGATGCCCCACAGGAGCCCGTAATGAGAAGAACAAAAATATCTATCACTCGAGATAAACCAACTCGGGGCTACATACCCGAGGATGCCCTCACATTAAGTGATGAGGACATTGAGACCTTGTCGCATTCTCACAGCGATGCACTGGTAATCTCTTTCCTTGTAAATATGTTTTAAATTAAACGTGTACATGTGGATCCAAGTAGCTCGACCAAAATTATCAGGTCGAGGGTAATAGAGCAGCTCGGAATACTTGACCAAATCGTGCCCGCCACTCGAATCCTCAACGGATTCAACATGGCAAGTGAAACAACGAAAGGAAAAATCACTCTCTCAGTCAACGTGGCCGGCACAACCCAAAATGCCAAATTCCATGTCATCGAAGGAGAGATGAGGTACAACGCCTTGTTCGGGAAGACATGGACACACTGCATGAGAGCAATACCATCCACCCTACATTGAATGATGAAATTCCCGACAAAAGAAGGGATCAAACTCGTCTACGGGGAACAACATGTGGCGAGAGAAATATTTGTGGTGCATGATGTAATGGCGACACTAGTACCTCCACTCCTGAAGGATTCAAAGGGTAATCAAATAGTAAGCTAGCAATAGCAAACTACATTTTCGGTTGAGCCTGACTAAACAAAGCGGAGGATCGTACTGCGTCCTTATCACAATCGACTAAAACACCTCGGGGGCATCAGGGCTCGAAACACCAGCGGCACATTCTACACTAAAGTATGACCATCTCCCTTTTCATTTTATATTTCATGCTAACATCTATGCAGGCGCCCGACCGAGGCAGTCGAAATGCTGATCCAGCTCGAAGACCTTAAGGTTCTAAAGCATCCATTGCACTCGTTTTACTAAGTAATCAAAGAATACTTTACATCAAAGCATTTCTCGCTTCAAAAGAAATTTGGCATTTTCGCAAAAATGATTCCTTTGTCAAAGACGTGCCGAACACTTGGGGATTGGAGTCAACAATCCAACACCTTAACGACCTCCGGGTCAAAACTCCAAACTCATAAGCCCTCAACAAGGCAACAACAAAATCATGAAACGACTCCAAAGCCGAAAGTGTTCCAAACACTCGAGGACTGGCGTCAAAATCTCAAAAGTCGCACGACCTCAGGATCAGAATCTCTGAGATCGTAAGCCCTCAATGAGGCAATACTAAGTTTACGAGTAATGACTCTCGAGCCAAGATACCCTCAATGACTCAGGGACTGTCGCCAATCACCACTCATTAAAAACTCGAGGCCATAAGACCCCAAGCGGGCAGACTTGGGTTCGTAAGACCTACATAAAGCAGCAACAATATTTGTAAGACCTCGAGCAAGGCATGAACCACACTAATACCAAATGGCATATCTGTAAGACCTCAACCAAGGCATGAACCACACTTGTACCACATGACAATAGCTGTAAGACCTCGAGCAACGCATGAACCATACTTGTACCAAGTGGCAATATCTATAAGACCTCAAGCAAGGAATAAACCATACTTGTACCAAGTGGCAATATCTGTAAGACCTCAAGCAAGGCATGAACCACACTTGTACCAAGTGGCAATATCTATAAGACCTCGAGCAAGGCATGAATCACACTTGTACCTTGTGGCAATATTTGTAAAACCTCAAGCAAGGCATGACCCACACTTGTACCAAGTGGCAATATCTGTAAGACCTCGAGCAAGGCATGAACCATACTTGTACCAAGTATCAAAAACTGTAAGACCTCAAAGGCATGTAAAAATTGTAAGACCTCACCAAAGGAATAAACCTGATCTCAAAGTTAAGGCTATATATCGAACTTATAAGACCCCTAAAAGTCATACCTTCGATATAGATTCCAAAACTACTTCACTCGGGATTAAAAATGGCTCCGGACAAAGCATAAATGACTACGGTCGTAAGCTGTACCAACCAAACTAACGCGACTCGGGGACGCCCGACCGTCATTACAAAATCACAGGCCTTCAATTACTTCAAATCACTTCAAAACGAACCGGTTAAAATGAGCTACCCTCAACATAAGAAAAAGAGGTTTGACTATGTCAGCTCCTAAACACTAGCTTCGAGATACTCAACCTTCGAGCCAAACCTCCTGATGTGCTCGATCATCGCCATATAACGATTCGTAATCGAGGTTTTTTATTAAAACATCAGAGAGTCAGGCAAACATTATTTCAAAAGTCCTTAACAAGGGAAAAATAAAGCCTGTAAAAGGTTGCATCGACCCAAGGCGTAAGAGCCATTGTCGCCAGCCCTCATCAAAGGTCGTACCGACCCAACATGTGAGAGCCCAAAGGCCAGCTTAAAACTATAAAACTTGAGTTTCAAATGAGCCCGAGTCGAAACCTGATTCAGAGACTGAACCCAAAACAGTTAACTAAGTATGACTGAGAGCAGAAATGTAAGAGCTCAAACGTCAGCTTACACTAAAAAGTTGCACCGACCAAAAGCGTAAGTGTTATTGTTGTCAACCTAAAACTCAACATCTTGAGGGTCAAAAAAGCTCGAGTCGATGCCCGACTCAGAGATTGAATCCAAAATAGTTGAATAAAACATGTATAAAAGCAGAAGCATAAGAGCTCAAATGCTGGCTTATACTAATGGCTCGCATCGACCAAGCGCATAAGAGCCTACGGGCCAGCCCAATGAGCCCCAATACCATACTTCGAATCTAAGGATTCCTTCTACCTCAAAAACCAGTTCATCTGGCTAAATTCAAGACAGAAATAGATGCAGAAGAAATAAAGCTGCAAGGTTTTATCTCGTACACATACACGAAAAAACAAAAGCTCCACCTGCAAACATGAAAATTCTATATATAGAATTAGAAAGTAAAATCTACGTCCCCCCTAGGGGCTATGGCCCATCGGCCTCATCTTCGCTATCTTTGGTGCCGGGCAGAAGTAACCGAGCATCGCTCGCTCGTGCAAACTCTTCCGAGAGGACAAATCCCCTAGCATGGATCTCCTCGAAAATTTTCCTCCGAGACTTACAATGAGCATACTTTTTGATCCTGTCTTCGCGATCAAAGGTCTTTCTCAGCGCAGCTTAAGCATCAGCAGCATCCTTCAAATAGACTGTCATCTTCTAGTCAGCCTTAGTTCGGCTCATTACGACTTCAACCCGGTCATTAATGACCTCAACCTTTACCTTTAAAAGCTCGAATTAGAGCTTTGCAATCATATATGTTTGCACCAAGGCATTATCACAAGCTAAGCAAAGTTGGGCCTCAAAGGCGGAAGTTTTAGCCATAGCACCCTTCTCCTCTGAAGCCCGAACCTCCGCCTGAGCTTTTAGCTCATTATGCTCATGCTTGGCTCGACCAGCTTCATCCCGAAGGCGCTCCAGGGCCTCCATCTTTTTATGCAACTGAGATAAACGAAACATAAGCATTAGGAATTGGAAGAAGGGATACACTCTTACTCGGGACAAAAAATTACCTGCTCTTTCAATTAGCTCTCATAATTCAAGCTCCCACTCGCCTAATACCGTAAGTGTACCAACTCGATTTGCTTTTCGTTGCAATAAGCCTAAGATTATCTCTCCTCATCCAGATCTTTCCCCTGCCTGGCCTCACGGTGAAGCTGCTCGTACTTAAGCTTGTCGAAAGCCTACAAAAGAAAACTTAATAAGGAAGGGAAGGTGCGAAACTCAAAAGGCCTGTACCGAAACTCACCAAAGAGTGAAGCTGCTGGGCTTCCTCGAAGGCCTAGCGTCTGCTAACCTAGATCTCTCATCTCGAAAAGAGTCAACCTCGGTCGAGACATGGTCGCTCAGTACATTCAACCCCGAGTTTCGAGTCCCTCAAAGCACTTTCGATGGAAAAAGAGGACGACAGCGATGGAGAAACTATCTTTCCAAAATCAGTAGACAAGGGCACGGCTAGTCCAAACAATACTTCCACTCTGGGGCCCCGGTCTAGTATCGCCCTGCTTTGAGTGTCATCGCCCTGCAAAGGCATCTCTCGCTTACTGTTACCATTCTTTAGCCTCGAAGCTAGCAGCCTTTCCTTATCTCCAAGGAAGCATGACCTCACCTCGGAAGGCTCCCCGATGCCTGCAATAATAGGATTAATACTCCAAAAGAGAAAGTGTCTGTCCAAATGAAAAGAGGGAAGGGAAAAAATCGCACATTACGTACCATTATGTGTTTCTTCCCATTTGCCCCCGGACAAAGCTCGCCACTTATGCTCATCACAAATTGATGGGTTGCCAACTTCCGAACCCAATCCAGAAGAATTAGGAATGTCACCAGACATCCATGAAATTGCTGCAGAAAAAGAAAAAAAGGCATGTTTACGAAGCCAGCCTTCGCCATAAACAAAACTAAGAAAACACAAGTGTACCACTTATGTGTATATTTCCATTCCTCAGGGAATGGTATAAACTCCACGGGGATAATATCAGCGGTCCGTACTCGGATGAATCGATTTATCCACTCCCTATCTTCATCTTCCTCACATCAATGATGAAGGGCGTGGTCGACCGACATCGTAAGGTCAGCAGACCTTGATGGTGAAAAGGTCGGTACAACCTGATAAGATGACTGAGTGTAAGTTTAAGCCATGCCTTCTCCGCAAAGAATCTCATCATCAACATTATTCGCCAAAATGATGGGTGAATCTGTGCCAAGGTAACCCTATACTTTAAACAGAAGTCGAGCACAATCCTATCAAGAGGGCCCAATGTGAAAGGATATGTGTACACATTTAAAACCCCATCGGTATGGTTCGTGATGCCCTCATCCGAGGAAGGTATCTGTAACACTACCTTTTCCCCTCCATCCGCAGTCTTTTCTCACTAACCCAAGGTGTTATTCTCCTATCAAAGAAGTAAACATCAAGGCATGCTCTCGTTAGTCCTGAACATCGCAGTACTTCTCTGACGAGAAGTCCCCTTTCAAATAAAAATGCCCCAAGTCAGGCCCGCCTGGCATCAGCGGCGCTCCACCAACAAGGCGAGGATCGGAGGCGGATTCTCTCCTCCCTCCCAAACAGACCTTAATCTAGAAGTCATGAATATGGCAGAATTAGAGAACTGAAGCAGGAATTTGGGCAAGAGTGTGAATGCTGAAGTAATGAAAGGCCTAACGTAGGAAAGAAGGGTAACTGCTCAGAATGATGGAATCTCCAAAAGGGCATAAACAACCCTAAATATGGAAAGAGCGGCAATGATCTGCCATACAACGTAACGGGGTTGAAAATCCCGCACCAATTGAGTCCCGAGATCGTACCCGATCTCGAGGTCCTCCATCAAAAAGAAGTTAGGCTCCAGGAAGCCATTGGCATCATCGCCAGCCCCGAGATGGTACCCGATCTCGAGGTCCTCCATCAAAAAGAAGTTAGGCTCCAGGAAGCCATTGGCATCATCAACAGTCCCGAGATGTTACCTGATCTCGAGGTCCTCCATCAAAAAGAAGTCAGGCTTCAAGAAGCCATTGGCATCATCACCAGTTGCGAGATGGTACCCGATCTCGAGGTCCTCCATAAAAAATAAGTTAGGCTCCAGGAAGCAATTGGCATCATCACCAGTCCCGAGATGGTACCCGATCTCGGGGTCCTCCATAAAAAAAAGTTAGGCTCTAGGAAGCCATTGGCATCATCGCTGGTCCTGAGATGGTACCTGATCTCGAGGACCTCTCCAAAGGGCCATCGATATTATTGCAAGACTTGTATTGGGATTGAGGTAGCATCTAAATTCGGGTAAACCCTCATCCAGAATCTATCTACAACGCCATCAATGCCTTTGAAAGACGGATCGGCAGGCGCAATCAATGCATTATTGGAAACTGAATCGACGATGGTATTATCACATTGATGTCACGACCCAAACCCCACTCCGGTCGTGATGGCGCCTCTTGTGAGGACAAGGCCAGCCAACCAACCCAAATTGCCTTTTTCGAAAATAGATAAATAGAAATGAACAATTTTAAAGATGATTTCATAAAATTACTTAGCGGAAGTACAACCCAAACGCAGCCCAAATCGGGTTGTCACAAGTCACGATCATCTATGAGAATGTAATTACATTTACAAGTCTTGACATACACTGAACAGGAATAATGAATAACATAGAAAGAAACAGTGCTGCGAACGCTGGCATTCACCTCGCTAAACTCCTACAGCTCTGCCTCCAAATAGCCAATACCCGCTACCGGGTGAATAAATACCTGCAACTGCACACGAGGTGCAGAGAGTAAAGTGAGTACTCCAACTCAGTGAGTAATAAAGGTAAATAACAACCGAGCAGTATGAAATCACAAAAAGCAACCAATATGCTATATGGAAGCAGTGTACAATCCTTTGAGAAAAACAGTAAACTGTGAAAATCTTTAGAAAATCTCTTGGTTCAGTTTAAACCTCTTTTAGAAATAGTCTTCTCAACCATTGCGAAATAATTTCAAAACAATTAGTGCCGATGTGCACAGAAACCCGCCCCTCGGGCACAAATACCACATAATAACAAGTAAAAGACAAGTAAGCATGCAACATGAGCACATAAAAGCTCGCCCCTCAGGCAATATCACAAAGCAGTACCAGTCCCTCGGGCTACCTCACAGTCACTCATATCAGCCCCTCGGGCTCACTCTCAGAAACACTCATCTCAACCCCTCGGGCTTAGTATCAATCACTCAGCATAATGGGTACCCGCGCTCACTGTGATTGTGCAGACTCCGGAGGGGCCCCTTACGGCCCAAGCGCTATATTAACATAAGGCCTGAAAGCCTTCTCACATCACTCATAAGGCCTGAAAGCCTCCTCACATCACTCATAAGGCCTGGAAGCCTCCTCACATCACTCACAAGGCTTGAAAGCCTTCTCACATCACTCACAAGGCCTGAAAGCTTCCTCACGTCACTCAAGCCACCTCGTGGCATATAAATGTATCTCAGGCCCTCGGCCTCATATCACTCAGCATATCCTCACATATGGCCCTCGGCCTCACTCAGTTCGAAAATCATCACAAGCCCATCGAGCATCAGTAAGACAGTAGTACCCAGCCCAAACAACATTGGAAATATCATTTAAATCTCAAAATTCAATTAAAAGTGGCTGAGTTTGTAAAACGGTAATAATCGACAGGACTGAGTTCAAGTAATATATCAAAATAGTGAGAAAGCAGTGATAAAAGATCTACAAAGGATTCAAGTCATCGGCATGAAGCCAAAATATGGCAATAAGCCCAAATCATGTTGATAACAAACAAATCTCAGTCAAATACGCGGTAAAAACATCAATCGGGATGGACCAAGTCACAATCCCCAATAGTAAACAACACCGCGCTCGTCATTAAGCGTGTGTTTCACCTCAATATATCACTACGTTGTGCAAATCCGGGGTTTCAAACCCTCAGGGTATTATTTACAATCATTACTCACCTCAAGCCGGCCAAAATCCTAGCTCGCTATGCCCTTGCCTCGCAAATAGGCCTCCTCGCGCGTCGAATCTAACCAAAACCACAATGAATACGTCACAATAGGCCAAGTGAATATAACCCAATCTAAAAGAATCAAAAAACATCAAAAATCACGAAATTTGCAAAACCCGAGCCCCGGGCCCACTTCTCGAATTTCAACAAATTTTACATCAACCTATTTCTTATCTCGCCACAAGTCTATACATATCAAGAACTCCTAAATCCGAGCTCAAATGACCCATCAAAACCAAATTTGAAATGGCAAAACTCAAGCCCTAGTTCTTGCTCCTTTTGATAAATTTTCATGAATTTCTAGGTTTATTCTACAATTAAATCATGTTTTTAGGTCATAGAGCTCACCTCCAATCAATCCCAGTCGAAACCCTCTTCAATTACCGTTCAAAAGCTCTCAAGGATGCTCAAAAATGGTGGAACAATAGCTTAGCTCGCGGAACAAAATGAAACTTAAAAACCCTTCTGCCCAGGCATTTTTCACATCTGCGATCCAAGCACCGCATCTGCGGTTTCCGCTTCTACGGCCATTCATTTAAGCCAAGACTGCTTCTGCGGTCTCAAATCTACATCTGCGGCTTGCGCATCTGAGGCTACCATCCGCTTCTACGGAAACTAGCACTCGTAATCCAATCTCGCACCTGCGATCTATTGTCCGCATCTGTGGGACCGCACCTGCGATCCCTTTTTCCGCAGGTGCGGAAATACCAGAATCAGAAAACTTCAGAAATGCTACAAGTCCAAAACTCATCCCGATAGCCATCCAAAATTACCCCGAGGCCCCTGGGACCTCAACCAAAAGTGCCAATCCATCCTAAAACATCATTCGAACTTGCCCCAATCATCAAAACGCCTCAAACAACATCAAAACCATCAATTCACATCGAATTCAAGCCTTAACTTTCCAAAAACTTCCGAAACACGCATTCGATCAAAAACTTAACCAAATCACCTCCGAATGACCTGAAATTTTGCACACATATCCCAAATCACCTAACGAAGCTACTGCAACTCTCAAAATTTCATTCCAACCCTCGGATAAAAATCTCACCTATCAACCGGAATTCGCCAAAATACTAACTTTACCAATTCAAGCCAAATCCTTCCACGGACTTCCAATATGCATTCCAATCGCGCTTCTAAGTCATAAATCACCCAACGAAGCTAACTAGATCATAAAAACTCCGATCTGAGCACGAATACAAATAAGTCAACTCTTGGTCAAACATTTTCAATGCAAAGCTTTCAACTGAGACTCTTCTTTTAAATTCATTCCGATTTTCCTGAAAACCCAAAACCAAAGGTCTACATTAGTCATAATACATTACACGAGGCAAGCCATGCCCGAGAACCGGCGATTAAAGTGTAAAAGCTCAAAACGACCGATCGGGTCATTACATTTGAAGAATGGGAACTGGCATTGCATTAAATGACGCTGAAAAGACAAGTCCATTGGATGCCTCAGTTACCACGAAGGCTTACGTCATAAGTATGATATCATCAGTATGACATCGTCATGGGAAGTCCGAAGAAATGGATGTCAAAATCGTTTCTTATTGTTCCACTCTAAGAAACGTGGGGACTATCTGTATACGGTGAAATTGGAGGGTCCAATTTCTCGTCATCGAAACACCTCAAAGCATGTCTAGAAGGCTTGAGACTGCGGCTGAGCTTCCTCCCTCGAGGATCGTCGACGCTCGATCTCAGAGCGATATAGACCGACGGTTATAGTGCATGTGGGGAGTTTCCAAGGTGCGTGCATATGGCAGGCCAAGTCTAGAGGACTAGCCCAAAGGTGAATCAAGGCGTTAACTTGCCGTACTATCTCCAAGTCTTTGTAATTAATATTTTTTGTACTATGCTGGGATTTCCCTCATATATAAAAGGGGTCCTTGCCATTTTGTAGACATATGTTTCCCCATACTATATACACAAGAACATTCTTTCTGCTCTCTAACACATTCTCTCGATATTATTGCGATCATTTATTGTCTTCATCATTATTCTTCATTTATTGCTTATAATTGGCCATAATGAGCCTTTGTTGATATTATCGTAATTGTTAGTCGCTCTTCAATTGCCTTCGATAGCTCCCAGCCGAGCTCCCGAATTGACCTCGAGGCCCCCGAGTCAACAAACTCGAGGCCTCGATTGCTATTGTCGCAGTTTGTTTATCACCTTGTTCTAAGCTCTTATTTCGTTTCTAAGTTTCTCACATAGCGTTAATTGTCTAACAACTAGCACAAAAATATATCACATATTTTTAGAGTTCCATAATCAAATTTAATTGTTATTACCATTTACACGGTAAACAATGGTGATGTCTACCAAATCACCAACACAAGATTAGGGTCGTTCCCTTCATTCTATATTGACACCGGCTCGGGCTATCTTCTTGGGAAGCCCGTTCCCACCGCGTTCACGGCCTAGCTAGCCTGCCAGCGGTAATGGGAATTCTCCCGTTCCCTTATCAATGACTGAGTTGGATGCGGGATCAACTCCACAAGAAACGATACAGACGTAAATGACACACCAAGTAGAATCTTACTTCAGACGAAAAGGTGACATGTGAAAAGATAAAGAGAAATCCTTTAAGAATATTAACGTTTGCTTAACACTATTTCAAAAGGTAAATTCATAAGATGATGGTAGTCTAAGGAATCGTTGGATTCAGACAAGGGATATCTGGATATTAGTTAAGAAACACAATCAAATATAAGACAAATATAATCTTAATAGTTACACCAAAACTAATATTCTTATGGCGGTAACCAAAGGATTCCTAGTACTATATAAGGAGACCCATTTCCTCAAATAATATTGGATGTTCTAATACTAGGGATGTTAATCGGGCCGGGCCCGTCCACTAACAACTCGGTTCGACCCGATTCAGCCCGGTTCGGTAAGGATGGGAGTTGGATAGGGTAGGGGTTGAGTCGGACGAGCGGGCCTTTTCTTTTTGCTACTGGTGCACCGGAACCCGGCTAGCTAGCCCGCTAGCCTATCAACCCGGTCCAACCTACTTTATGTTATAAATTTCTTATTTTTATTTTTAATATTCTGACCGTTGCCAACAATCAAAATCAAAAATGACCGTTGGGCAACGACTATTTTTTTGTACCTTTTGCCATTTAGGCTATCTCCTTACTAAAAGCCCCTTCACCCCTTAATTATTGATAAATTATATTCTTAGCTTTTTAATAACTATAAATAGCCTCCCTCTTCTTTATTTTTTTACAACTTATTCTCTTCTTCTACTCTAATTTTCTCTCAATTTCCTTTTGATTATTGAAATTCTTATTTCTCTCAAGGTCTAAATTAATTAATATTTCAAGTTTATCAATTATTTACAGTAGCCACTATAATATTACAATTATCAAATGAAGTGTGTTTACCATTTTAGTTAGGTTCAAGTTAAATTATGCCCCGCGCTTCTAGAGTGCGCTCACATGTTTGGGAATACTTTGAGGTGGTAGAAGAAAATGAAGAAGATCGCAAAGCTCAGTGCAAGAACTGTGGCCTAGTCTTTAATGTTCGTCGAAAGAGGGAGGGCACAGTTGGTTTAAGGAGGTATATCAAGGATTGTCTTGAGTGTCCTCCATCAATTCGTATTTTAAGTTGATTTGTGTTATTTTGAATTTGTTAGACTTATTTAAGCTTAATGTATTAGTGTGTTAGAAAAGTTGATTTGAAGTATTATTATGCAATGAAAATAAGAAATTGAAAGCATTTGAACTTTGATCCTTATATATTGGTCTTATTAAATAATTTTATGTAGCCACTTAATTTCAATTTTCAAATTTTGTAGTTGAAATTTCAATTTAAAACTTTAAATTTTAAAGTTTAAAAGTTTAAGTTTATGCCTTAAAATACTTATTATATTATTTAAAAGCTTGCAAACACTTAAGTAACAATTTCATTGAATAAGAAAACATAATACACTAAAATAATTTAACAAAAAATTAAACATGTCCCTGTTCGGATCCCATAAGCCTGAACACGGAGGGTCCCACCAAAACCCGAAAAATTCTAGCCCACTACCAGCCCACTAACCAGCCCGAAACAATAACTGAACGGGCTATTTTTTTCGTGTCCGGCCCGGACCGGCCCATCTAGTTAACACCCTTATCTAATAGGAAAAATCTCACTTTATACCCAATATTTCCAAACTATTTGCCCTATAATGCCCAGGCCCAAACTATTTACTACTCCTACCCATGCGGGCCAAACTATTTACCCGCTAATTTCAGTGATGCTTTATGCAACAAAGAACTGAGAGAGACTTGTATTAAAGGCCACATATGTTCCCCCGTTAATGCACTGTCTCATTTCTTTTTGCTTTTCTATCAGCCATTTTGTTTTCCTCCAAATCCACAAAGCTATACTATTGATTTGATATACTCGAAATTAAATCGAAAAATAATCAAATTTCATAAAAGAAGAGAACATTCTATTAGAATTTTTTATCAGTATTATTTGTTTCAGTCTTAAAGCATAATTTCCTGCTCATTATCGTCGTCGGCCTCGGAGGCTGAAGATGAGGGATTCGATTCTTACCGGAAAGGAGGATACCATGTAGTGAGAGTTGGCGATTCATTCTCTGGTGGCCGATATATCGCTCGCTTTTGGAGATTTATTGTACAAAAATTTAAATCCACCATTGAAGGACCTTGAAGCTTGAAACTCATAACTTGGTTTGTTTGAGTTTTTAATTATTTTGATCTGATCGTGTATGGGTTTGTTTGGAAAGTCGATTGGAGGTTGTAGCTAAAGTTTAGTCAATTTGGTGGAGATTTTGTAGTAGATTTTAGAAACTTGGGTTGAAATATAGTTAAACCAGAGAAGAAGACAAATTTGTATTGTATACCTAAATAGTATACAAATATACCATTTTAGTATACAATTCATTCCAACTATATACCTTATCAGTATAGCTATATACTATATTGGTTCATATGCTAGTTGAATCATTTTTTGGTTGTATTACCTGCATTTAATTGGTACAATATTTAATTTTCTTTTAATAATAGTAATATAGTACAATACCTTGAAATACCTTATTATATTAATATGTGGTATACTATATTTTTATTTTTCTCTTTATGCATGTGCGTTATGTAATTGTAGCATAGTCATATCGTTGCTGGAAATTAACTAGTAAAACTGTATAGCATGTTGGTGTATTTATATACCATATTGGTATCATATGGTAGTTGAACATCGTGTTTGGTTGTTTTAGCTGCATCTTAAGTGAGTTCTATTATGAAATTATTTATATGAACGTGAGTTGCAATGCTGGAATTTTTGTGTGCCGATAGATATAAATTATATGTATTATATAATAATTTTTATAGTTATAGGCAACTTGTATTTAACGATCTCATAAAACTATATACCTTCTTAGTATACAAAATGAGCAAGTTGTTTTATGAATATTTAGCTTGCAATACGACCATGTACTTTTTTCATACTTTTATTGTGTCCTTTAATGTTTTAGTATAGTAGTATAGTCGCAGATAGTTGTAGCAATATTCTAGAAAAATCATATGCTCTGTTGGTATACATATATACCATATTGGTATCACACGGTACTAGAAGTCTTTTTTGCTACTTATACTTTTGTTGCATTTTTCAGTATTGTATTGTTATTTTTATTCTAACTAGTATATATGGAGATTTGGTTGTCGTAGATTATATTTTCTTGTGTGTATTGATATTTATAGGGAAGGAGATCAAGGTTTGCATGGCAATCATGTGTTGATTCTTAGAATTAGATTATGTTATTAATGGTACTCAGCAGCAATCAATGTGATATTCAATGAATTAGATTAAGTGATAACTAATATTATTTTAGTTTAATAATTAGATTTAACAAATCAGAAAGAAAGAAAATAAAAGGTATATTGTACTAATTATATTTAAAAAAGTGAATAAATATTTACTATATCAGTTATTTTTTCTTATTGTATAAAAAAGAATAATAAAAAATATTGAAACAATAAATGAAAGTAGATTATGAAGAGAAAAAGAATTTTAAAAAAAAGAAGTTAAATAAAATTAGAAAAGGAAAAGGGAAAAAATACAAAGAAAACGATAAAAAAAAAGGAGAGAAAAAAAAGAAGCATAGAAATAAAAAAAGAATTGGAGAATAAAGAAAAAATTTCCCACAAAAACTATTATGGGTAGAAATTGTAATTAGTTTTTGGTTAGAAAAATAAATGTATAAACAAAGGTAAATAGTTTTATTTTTGTGGATAACTGTGTCAAAACCCAATCTAAGACCCCTGCATGCTTTGGGCTAGATAGAAGACATCTAGAGCATCAACAATATAACACAAGGGCTACTGTCAAGTAAGCCAAAACTATGCTTGGACGAGTCTAATAACTCTTATACCATGCTACTAATACGAATAATGAAACTAACTCGACCTTAAAAATTTATTCAATATCATATAAGGAGATAACTATGCATTCCGTAAATTAGTGGAACATTGTAGATAAATAGTGAATACCCGAAAAGGGGGTCTTGTTGGAAATCCTAACCAAGTGATGTATTGAATAAGTTGGGGGCCGGGGGCAATAACGAAGAACACTTTTAGCCTGCAGCAAAATCAAAAGTCATATTGACCGCATCTACCAGAGTGGGTTGAGTTTGGAGGAGACAGTGCGGCTAATTTGCAGCCATACTCTGTATTTATGCCACCTTTTAACCTATACCCTATTTTTTAAAATTATTGATTTCGTAACCAACTAACAAAAAATCTGTCACGACCCAAAATCCACTACGACCCAAAATCCACTAAGGGTCATGATGGTGCCGGACAGCGCTGTCAGGCAAGCCAACCCAAATACTTAATTAAATTCTAATTTTTGTATATGTTGAAATCATTTTCCTTAAGCATTAAATAGCAAATAATTAAATTTACGAAAATAACCATGAAGTCTTTAAAAAACTTTATATTAAACAATCCTATAACCATCCCAGAACCCGGTGTCACGAGTACATGAGCTATCTTTAGGAAACAATATAATACATCAGCCGTCCGGTATACAAATTGGACAGAAAGTAAATACAGTAATCTGAAAGAGGCTTGCTATCTGCGGGATCGTCTCGGGAAATGCAGCTCACCTAAGTCTCTGTATCAACCATGCTGCTATGCCACTAGGCCATTAGAGGTGCATGTGCATGTGCAACAAAAATGCACAGAAGTGTAGTATGAGTACAAAAATAATGTGTACTCAGTAAGTATCCCGCCTAATCTCAAATAAGTAGGGTCTCTCGACCGCTTCTGCGGTTTCGCAGGTGCTGCCCCACTACCGCATCTGTAGTCCTTCCCAGTCTGCCCTTTTTTCTGTTTCTGCATCTTCTCCACCGCAGGTGCGGTCCCACATTGATCGGTGCGGACTCAACCCTTGGGAAGAGTGGGCGCTAACAACTTTTACCCGATAGTGATTTCGGGGTCAATTTCCTCAGGGAGCTAGTTATGGGAGTCGAGTATTTGTGAAGTCTAGGAAGGTATTTTGGCTCCTAATTTTGCTTCATCATTATTAGTTTTTCTTTTGTTTATCATCTAAATTTATCAGCTACCATTGTAAACTAAATTATGCTAAGTAATGATGCTATTTGTATGCAATAAGAGAAAAGCACTAGGGTCGTAGCACTTGCCTATGTGACTAATTAACGGGTATAAAATTCTAATGCAAGGATGATAATTGATGGAAATATGGATAACCGTTGCACTTAGCACTCACTCTCACACCTTTCGGTAGAGAGAGTGATTTTGTCCAATTGACTCTCTCGAGACCAATTGGGTAGGCTAATTTGCCCAAGCAACTAATGGTTCAAGTAGGGTAGTTACTCTCTCGAGGTTTAACCCGTTACTTGGGACTACCATTCTCATGGGTCCATCCCAAATCCTTGTTGGGTTAATTGTGAGGTCATAGACTCTCTTTCTCAAGAAGAGTCAAGACCCACTAAGCTAGACTTAGTGTTTGCAACCACCAAATCCAAGTGAAAACATACAATCAACCCAAATACCAAACACCCAACATCATCCAAGCATTAAGCAAAAACACCCATTAATTACCCACACTAGGGTTGAGCCACAACCCTAGCTAATAGGTTTAGCTAGACATGGAAGAAGTAGAAATAGAAGAAATACTAGAAAAAATTAACATAATCATTAACTACAAGATTAATCTACTTGAATCCACATTAATTGCAAGAGAAAATTGCCTAAAGTAGGCTAATACAAAGTGTCTCGTGCTCAGCTGCTCAGATAGATTCCAAAAAAAAAAACTCTACCTAAAAGAGTAAAATATTCTATTTATACTACACAGGAAAAACTGGACAAAAATACCCCTGAGGGTCTGGCGTGGACCGCATAGAAATGTCATGCAGCCGCGTATAACTGGTCTTCATATCTGGCTTCTGGACTTGAGGATGCGGACCGCGTAAAAATATCATGCGGCCGCATAGGTTGAGTCATGCGGACCGCGTGGAAATAGTGCGCGGCCGCACTGTAGAGATCATCCCATTTTGACTCTCTGATCTTTTACCCACGCGGACCGCACTAATTTGGTGTGTGGCCGCGTGGAACTTTGCCTTGACTTTTTGAGCCTCTGATCAATCATCATTGCGGACCGCGTAGAAATGTCTGCGGTCCGCGTGGATCTTCTTCAGAGTTGCTGATTCTCTGAACTTTCTTGTGCGGCCGCGTGAAAAATCTGTGCAGACCGCGTAGGTTGGGCTTTAACTTGATAGCTTTCTGAACCTTCCTGTGCGGCCGCACATCAGAACAGTGCGGTCCGCACAGGTCACCTATTTCCCAACTTTCAGTTATCTTTTGGCGCTTGGCAGGTTTCACTCCTTTTTGAGCCGATTTGTGATATTCATCATCTAGTCGCTCAAACCTGCAATCAAGCGCAACTTGTAAGCAATTCAGGACTAATCAAGAGAAATTTATGCACAAAGCTCAGGTAAGAATGGGTATAAAACATGCACAATTCATAGTTGTCAACTCCCCCAAACTTAAACCTTTGCTTGTCCTCAAGCAATTAAAATGAGACCTACCCCTCAATAGAAAACATCCAAGTAATTCCTGTTTGTCCTAAAGTAACCTCAATCAAGCATCAATTGGGACTAACAATTGCCCTCAATGCGAATGCATCATTAACATATTTAAAACTTTGAAAACTTGTGAATCAAGTGTGACACAAGAGCCTCAAGAGTTGACACCTCTCATCAAGGAACCTTTCTCAAGTACTTTGGTCATTGTGGAACCCAAACTCATACATCCTCGACTCTCCCTAAGTGAAACTCACCTTACAGAGTAATTTCACACAAATCGAGGTGGAAGGATTTTTCGCTCATCTCTCACAAAGAAGAGACCCTAAGTCCAGCTCTAAGTGTCATATGCTTGCCCTTCATGTAAGTATCCACTAATGTAGGCTTCCCTCAACTCAATATCATATAGCGCTTTTGAGGAGTCATTGTGAAGGCTTTTGGGTAAAGGTAGGATATGCTTTCATCCACATGGGTTCAATCTTCCCCTAAGCACTTCTTTTGATTCGTTTTGGCATGCTTTCTTGACTCATTTGAGTATTTCTTCTTTCAAGGGGTTAAAGAGACACAATGTCACTCTTTCTTTTGCAATTCAAACCTTTCTCCTTTTTGTTCACCAT
>MU720491.1:0-27945 GCA_026770625.1 Nicotiana glauca | reverse complement strand
ATTTCTTAAATTGTTAAAGGAGAATTGGTTTTATTTGAATAAATATTCCCTGATAAGTTCTTATTTGACTGATTGAGCATGTATTTTATGTGTGCCTGCGTCGCATGGATGATTCGCGAGCAGGATATGCGTTTATTTTTGGAACGGGCCGAACGCCTCGGTGAGAATAGATGCATCTATGGTTCGTACCGCTCGACCCTCGGCAGTGCACAATTTACATTTCTGTTGGAGTGGGCCGTCGACCTCGGCATGATTTGCTCATGTTTATCTGTTACTTGAAAATTGTAAATGTGGAATTGGTCCTACGTGGCTTGATATAAACTGATAAGATAATAAAGAACAGACTTTAGAAGCCCTTGATTTATTGTTGAAGTTGTTTACCTGTTTTTCTGGCTTCACAATCAGAACTTCTATACAAATCCATGATTATCCTCGCACTTTAAGAATATTGCTAATTGACCTCTAGTGAGTGTCGGAGTTGACCATCTCGTCTCTACCCCTTCGGGATTAGGCGGGATACTCACTGAGTACATATTGATTACGTACTCATACTACACGTCTGTGCATTTTTATTGCACAAGTATGTATACTTCTAGCAGCCTATTGGGCGTAGCAGCATGGATGACGCTGAGACTAGGTGAGCTGCATTGTTCGAGGCGACCCGCAGCTAGTAGTTCCTTTCAGCATTTTGTATCTTATTCCCTGTCCACTGTATTTCGGACAGGTGTTGTATTCTATTTTCCTTATCAGTAGTTTCTCAAGCACTTGTGACACCGGATTTTGGGATGGTTTGAAGTATTGTATTAACTTTTCAAATTTAAATTTGATTTGAAATTATATCCTTTAAAATTTCTTAATAAGCAAGGAAAAATCTTGGATTTCAAAAGTGTTAAAAATGAGATTTAATTAAGTATTTGAGTTGGCTGGCCTGATGGCGGTGTCCGGCGCCACCACGACCCTTAATAGATTTTAAGTCGTGACGCAGTCCCTTCTCTTTCAGTCCAAAACTGCATCTGCGGCTCTTCACCTCCGGCCCAATTCTCGCAGGAGCAGTTGTGACAGCAACCAGCAAGTTCAGCCTTCCAAAATTCTATTTTCGATCCGTTAACCACCCGGAATCCATCCGAGGCTCTCGGGATCCCAACCAATCATACCAACCAGTTCCAAAACATATTAAGGACTTGCTCTAGGCCTCAAATCATATCGAACAACGCTAAAACCACGAATCGACCTCCAATCCAAGCTTTATGAACTTTAGAATTTCAAACTTCTATTTTCGATGTTTAAACCTATCAAATCACGTCCGATTGATTTCAAATTTTGCACACAAGTCATATTCAACATCAAGGACCTACTCCAACTTCCAGAATCGGATTCCGACCCCGATATCAAAAAGTCCACTTCCAGTCAAACTTCTCAAAAACCTTCAAATTTCTATCTTTAGCTAAATTGCTCCAAAATGAGCTACGACCTCCGAATTCACTTCCGATCGAGCTCCCAACTCCAGAATCACCATACGGAGCTTCTCCCAGACTCGGAATCTCAAACGGACATCGTTAACACTGAAATGCACTTCAAGCCAAACTTGCAAAATTTCTTCTAAAATGCTAACTTCCACAATAGGCACCAAAACGCTCCCGAGTTATCCAAAAACTCGAACCAGGCATACGCCCAAGTCCGAAATAATCATACGAACCTGCTTGAACCTTCATATCCCAATTCTGAGGTTGTTTACTTAAAAATCCAACCCTAATTAATTCTTACAACTTAAATCTTCTGAAATGAGAATTCTCTTTCCGAATCAACTCCGAATTTTCCGAAATACAATTCCGACCATGCATATAAGTCATATTTCATGAAATGAAGCTGCTCATGGCCTCAAACTGCTGAACGATGCACTAGAGCTCAAAACAACCGGTCGGGTCATTACAAAATCCGTAATAATATGACCATTATACCCCTTCCAAAACATATAAAAGATGCATCAAGCATACCTAAATTCAAGTTCCGGAGCCGTATCTCGTCCATCACTTCGTCTCTCATGAGATCGCGTATTGCAAACCAGATTTGAACTAGATTCAAATTCCAAATTCAAAATTACAAAATACATTGTAAGTATTCAAATCATCTAATTTTGATTGATGGAAGTTGTTTGACGAACTTTACTGATATGCTGAATTTGCATTCTAAATCTGTTTGACATTCAATTCCAACATTCTAATCCGACAAATATGCTGAAATTTTTGATTTATTTGCTAAACAAGCTGAAGTTATTTAGTTCATATCTAAAAAATTCAGCAAAACGAGTTATATGAGTGTTATCATTGTTTATTTGCTAAACAAGCTGAAGTTATTTAGTTCATATTTAAAATGAACTGAAGTTTTCCTCCTACACTGATTAAATATTAATCATAAATTAAAATTTCATATTGAAAAAAACTTGAGCATTAGTTGTTGAAGATTTTTACGTAATCTTTAAAAACTTCAGCAATATAAGCTGAAGTTTTCCTCCTACACTAGGTAAAAAAAACATAAATTAAAATTAAATATTGCACAAAAAACTTCAGCATAGGTGCTGAAGTTTTTTAGTTAATATTTAAAACATCAGCATGAAGAGCTGAAGTTTTCCTATTACACTGGTTAAAAAAAGACAAAACATAAATTAAAATTATATATTGAACAAAAAACTTCAGCATAGGTGCTGAAGTTTTTAAGTTAATCTTTAAATACTTAAGCAAGAAGATCTGAAGTTAATCATTTCCTCTGCTATTTTTTGATTTTGAATAAAATTAATATTAAAAAAATGCAAAAAAAACATATAACAAAAACTGAATATTTCATTAAACATTAAAAAGGATAAATTAAATAACATAAATAAAAAAAGAAAAACTAATCGTCCATATCATCATCATCATCGTCGCAAGATTATCAAATCTTGCGTACATCACAAGCGTATCAAGCTTGTTGTTGTGACAACCCAAAGGGGGTCATCACCTGTTTTAATTAATTTTGTACTTCCGAGGTCTTGAAAACCTCATTTAGAGTCGCCCCGATTTGGGTGCGTAGCCGGAAAGCTTACATATGAAATTCTGTAAAAAATGCTAAGTTGTAATATTAAAATGAATAAATTTGACTTTGGTTAACTTTTTAGGTAAACGGACCCGGACTCGTGATTTGACGATCCCAGAGGGTCCGTAGCAAAATATGGAACTGAGCGTATGCCCGGAACCGAATTCCGAGGTCCCGAGCCCGAGAAATGAATTATTAAAAGAAATTATTTTTTGAACTTGATAAGGAAAAATTGAAATGATATTTGATTGGAACATGTTGGTATCGGGCCCATATTTTGGTTTCGGTGCCCGGTACAGGTCTTATATATGTTTTAAGTACTTTCTGTAAATTTTGGTTGAAATCAGACGTCGTTTGATGTGTTTCGGACTTAAATTTCTAAAAATTGAAACTTGATGAAATTTTTGAAAAATTCATGAATATGAGGTTTAATTTGTTAATAATGATGTTATTTAGGCAATTTGATCGCACGGTTAAGTTCGTATGATGTTGTTGAATTAGTTCATGTGTTTGGTTAGGAGCCCCGAGGGCTCGGGTGTGATTCAGATGTGTTTCGAGTGGTTTTAGCCTTAGAAATGTTGCAGATCTGCTGTCTGCTATTGTCCAGTTGTTTGTTCTATGCGATCGCATAGCGTTGTCCGCGATCGCATAGTGTAACTTGTTCAGGGGGTTTATTTTGTTGTATGCGATCGCATAGCGTTGTCCGCGATCGCATAGTGTTAAGTTGAGAATCCCTTTATTTTCCTCAATGTGATCGCATAGCTCTTTTCGCGATCGCGATGCCCAGCCTAATTCTTCTATGCGATCGCACTCCTTCTTCGCGATCGCAATTCACAAAAAGCCAAACCTGAAAGTGGAGCCAGTTTCCTCTATGCGTTCGCAATGCCCTTTCTGCGATCGCAACGGCCAACCTTCCTATCCCTATGCGATCGCATGAACTTCTTCGTGATCGCATAGAGCATTTTTCTGCCCCGCTATTTTTAAACTTCAGAAATAGCTACGGGATTCCACCAAGTTTTCACAAAAACCTTTTTTCTCCAAGCTCTTGGACGACCATTGAATCATCCCTTCACCAAAACCTCTTAGGTTAGTAATTCTTAGATTTTTTTATTTCATTTCCTTCAATATTTATTGAAAACCTAGGCCTAAAACGTGTGATTTAAAGTATAAAATTGGGTATTTGGGTAGAGTTAGGGCTTTTTGATTTTTCTTGATTTAAACCTCGTTTTGGGGTCGAATTTGAAAATAAATTATATATTTGGGCTCGTGGGTGAATGGGGGATTTGATTTTGGTCCGAACCTCGTGTTTTGACCAAGCGGGCCCGGGGTTGATTTTTGAGTTTTGGGAGAAATGATGGAAAAGCTATAATTAGGCATTGGGTTCGCATTGTTTAGAATTTATTAATGTATTGAAGTCATTTATGTATATCTACAATTGAATTGGAGCCGAATTCGAGAGGAATGGCGGTTATCGAGGATTGAATTTGTTGTGGAAGTTTGAGGTAAGTGTTTGGTCTAACCCTAGGTTGAAAGACTAGGAGCTGAGTCTTATTTGCTAATTGTTTCTTGTGGAGTATGACGTATAGGCATGGTGACGAGTATCTATAGGTTGGTGTCTAGCATGACTGTGAGTCTTTAAATTGTGAATATCTTGATTTCATTGTATTTCTCTTGCCTTGGTGATGGTTCCTCTTTGTTGAGAAAAGTTTGTGAAAGGAATTGTGACCTATGAACAATGAGGAGCATTGGATCAAGTTATATTACAATTGTGAAAGTATATGAAATGATTGAACCTTTTGGAGCATTGGCTCAAGTGGTAAAGTGAGATATGAAATAAAAGTGAAAAAATGAGAAAGAGTATTTAAATTTTTCCCTTGCCGGGATATTTTTGCTTATTAATTATTTTACTTTGCCGGGATGTGGAGAGTATTGATGTTGTACCCTTGCCGGAATTTAATTGTTTAATTGTGTTCCCTTGCCTGGATTTCTATTATTATTTTTTTTATCCCATTGCCCTTTCTTGTGATTGTTGTTTGGGTGAGGAAGAGTGTTAAAACACGAAGGGTAATGCCGTGCATTATTTGCTTATTGTGAGATAAGAGTGTAAAGCACGAAGGGTGATGTCGTGCATTGTTTGCCTATTGAGAGGAAAGAGAGTAAAGCACGAAGGGTGATGTCATGCCACACGATGTACCATTTCATGTCGATTCTATTGATTATATGTGAGGAAAGAGAGTAAAAGCACGAAGGTTGCTGTGCACGCTCTATTATATCATTGCTTGGTGAGGATGAGAATAAAAGAACGAAGGGTGATGTCGTGCACTTGTAGCTTTCTGTTTCTTATTTAATGTCTAAGTTGTGTTGTTTTCCTATGCTACCGGACGACTTTATGCTCTCCCTCCCACATTGGTTACTTGTCTATGTATTTTGATTTCGCTGTATATGTATATATATATATATATATATATATAACTACACAAGTTTATGTGGTAGTCCGGTCTAGCCTCGTCACTGCTTTGCTGGGGTTAGGCTAGGCACTTACCAGCATATGGGGTTGGTTGTGCTGATACTACACTCTGTGCTCTTTTCCATAGATCCAAGTTTCGGAGCAGCTTACCGTGCGCAGTAGTAGTCAGGGAGCCGAACTTCAGTCCACGAGACTCCGAGGTAGGCTTGCTGGCGTCCGCAGGCCCGACGTCTCTTCTTTCAGTTTTCATGTTCTGTTGACATTTGTATTCGATACAGACTCTGTCCTTTATTTCATACTCTTAATTGTAGTAAATCCTAGACAGTCCGTATATTATTGTGACACCAGGTGCTGGGTTGAGAGTTGTATTGTCTTTCTAGATGCTATTTCTATATAGTTAGACTTTCGCTAAATTTTATTTTTCGGTGTCTTTTAACTACTTTTTCATTGATAAATTAATTGTTTAATCATGTATAAAACAAGAAAGGTTAATGATTTCAAAGGTTCTTGGCTTGCCTAGCTACCACGAGTCTGAGTCATGACAAGTTGGTATCAAAGCTCTAGGTTACATAGGTCTCACAACTCGCGGACAGCTTATTAGAGTCTGAGGGATCGGTACAGAGACATCTGTATTTATCCCCCAGAGGCTACAGAGTTAGGAAAAGATTCACCTTTATTCTTTCTTGTCGTGCGATTTGGTTTCTCAATGCTAATTGAATTTCTACTCTGTTCTTTCTCAGATGGGTAGAACGCGCGCTTCCTCATCTTCTGATCAGCAGTCCGAGCCCCAGGCAGCTCCCACTAGGGGCAGAGGGCAAGGCCGAGGCCGCGCTAGAGGCCGAGGTAGGGCAAAGCTCAGCCCCGAGCAGCAGCACCAGTGGCGGAGCCTCAGGTTGACTTTGAAGAGAAGGTTCCGGCCCCAGCCCCAGCAGTTCCGGTGGGCCCACCTTAGGTTCCAGAGGGGTTTATTGCTACCCCAATTCTTTAGGACGCTCTAGTCCGATTGGTAGGTCTCATGGAGAGTGTTACCCAAGCAGGTTTGCTTCCTATAGCAACAGCCGTCTCTTAGGCTAGAGGAGGGGTTCAGACTCCTGCTACCTGTACTCCGGAGCAGGTAGCTCCCCCGATTTAGACCCCAACTGTTTGGCCAATTGGAGCAGCTCAGCGGGTGTGGTAGCCCAGGCCGGTGATGGGGCAGTTATGTCTACCGATGCTTTATGGAGGTTGGATATGTTCACCAAGCTTTTCACCACTACCTTCAGCAGTGCATCTACCGAGTATCCTAAGGATTATTTGGATAGCTTCTACGAGGTTCTTCGGAACATGGGTATTATTAAGACCAATGGGGTTGATGTCACTACATTCCGGTTGTCTGGATCCGCCAAGACTTGGTGGAGGGATTATTGTTTAGCTAGACCAGCAGGATCTCCAGCTTTGACCTGGGAGAAGTTCATGCATGTATATTTGGAGAAGTTTCTCCCTATTACACAGCGAGAGGCCTATCGGAGGTAGTTCGAGCGTCTCTATCGGGGATCCATGACAGTCACCCAATACGAGACCAGGTTTATTGAGTTGGCCCGCCATGCTATTGTTATACTTCCTACTAAGAGGGAGAGAGTGAGACAGCTTATTGACGGATTCATTCAGCCTATTCGTCTCTAGATGGATAGAGAGGCTGGGAGCGAGATATCCTTTCAGGAGGCAGCCAATGTGGCCCGGAGGATTGAGATGGTATTGTCACAGGGGGGTAGTCATAGAGCAGACAAAAGACCCCGTCAGTCAGGCCGATTCAGTGGTGCCTCGTCTGGAGGCAGAGATTCGTATAATAGGGGCCAGCCTTCGAGGCCTTTCTAGTCAGCCCTCTAGGTTTCTCATGGTGTTGTTGGTAGCCGTGGTCCTCACACACACTTTTCTGATCAATAGCCATTCAGTACACTGCTAGCTCCTATTAGTGCACTACCACTTTAGAGTTTTTGTGGTGGCCATTCAGGTCGACAGGGCCAGCAGTCTCAGCAGCTGAGGGCTTGTTACACTTGTGGTGACACGGGTCATATTGCCAGATTTTGCCCTCGAGCACCGAGCAGTTCTCAGCACCAGGGTTCTCGTGCCATAGGTAGAGGTCATAGAGGTGGAGCTCAGACCACCAGAGGTAGAGGCTAGCTAGTAGTAGGCTGTCTTGGAGAGGTAGATTAGAGTGGCGGGGCCCAGCCCCAATGTTATGCTCTTCAGGCCAGGCCCGAGGCAGAGGCTTCAGATGCGGTTGTTACAGGTACGATTTTGGTTTGTGATAGAGATGCTTCAGTGTTGTTTGATCCGGGGTCTATGTATTCGTATGTGTCATCCTATTTTGCCCCGTATTTGGTCCTGCCTAGTGTTGCATTGGGTATTCCTATTTATGTGTCTACGCTGGTGGGTGATTCTATCATGATCGATCGAGTCCATTGCTCTTGTGTTGTGGTGATTGGGGGTCTTGAGACTCGTGTAGATTTGTTGCTTTTAGACATGGTTGACTTTGATATTATATTGGGGATGGACTGGTTATCACCCTATCATGCCATCTTGGACTGTCATGCCAAGACAATGACATTAGCTTTACCGGGTATGCCTTGTTTGGAGTGGAGGGAGACTCCTGGTCATTCTACCTGCAGTGTTATATCATATGTGAAAGCTCAACGAATGGTTGAGAAGGGGTGTTTGGCTTATTTAGCCTATGTTCGTGATTGGAGTGTTGAGGTACCTTCTATTGATTATGTGCTCGTTGTTTGTGAGTTCCCTGATGTTTTTCCTTCAGACCTGCCGGGTATGCCACCCGATGGGGATATTAATTTTTGCATTGATCTAATTTTGGGCACTCAGCCCATTTCTATCCCGCCATATCCTATGGTCCCGCCGGAGTTGAAGGAGCTAAAGGAACAGTTGCAGGATATGCTTGAGAAGGGCTTCATTAGTCCTAGTGTCTCACCTTGGGGTCTGTTGGTGTTATTTGTCAAGAAGAAGGATGGGTCAATGAGAATGTGTATTGATTACCGGAAATTGAACAAGGTAACGATCAAGAATAAGTATCCACTGTCGAGGATTGATGATTTGTTCGACCAGCTTTAGGGTTCCAAGGTATTTTCCAAGATTGACTTGCGATCTAGCTACCATCAGTCGAGGATTAGGGCATCCGAGGTCCCTAAGACAGCTTTCCGCACTCGGTATGGGCATTATGTGTTCTTGGTTATGTCATTCGGGTTGACAAATGCCCCAGCAACTTTCATGGACTTGATGAACCAAGTGTTCAGGCCTTATTTGGACTCATTCATGATAGTTTTCATTGATGATATATTGATATATTACAATAGCCAGGAGGAGCACAAGCGGCACCTTAGAGTGGTTCTTCAGACTCTGAGGGATAGTCAGTTATATGCTAAGTTCTCCAAGTGTGAGTTCTGGCTGAGTTTCGTTGCATTTTTTAGGTCATGTTGTATCACCAGAGGGTATTCAGGTGGACCTAGAAGATAAAGGCAGTCAAGAACTGGCTCAGACCAGCATCAGCTACAGAGATTCGGAGTTTCTTGGGGTTGGCAGGCTACTATCGACGGTTCGTGGAGGGATTTTCATCTATTGCAACCCCGATGACCAGATTGACCCAGAAGGGTGCCTAGTTCAGATGGTCGGGTGAGTGTGAGGCGAGCTTTCAAAAGCTCAAGACAGCTCTGACTACGGAACCGGTGTTGGTTTTTCCCACAGGTTTAGAGCCTTATACAATCTATTGTGATGCTTCCCGTGTTGGGCTTGGAGCAGTGTTGATGCAGGATGGCAAGGTCATTGCTTATGCTTCGAGGTAGTTGAAGATTCATGAGAAGAACTATCCAGTTCATGATTTGGAGTTGGCAGCCATAGTTCACACATTGAAGATTTGGAGGCATTATCTGTATGGCGAAGCATGTGAGGTGTTCACGGATCACAAGAGTCTTCAGTTTTTGTTCAAGCAAAATGAGTTAAATTTGAGACAGAGGAGGTGGTTGGAGTTGTTGAAGGATTATGATATCACCATTCTATATCATCCGGGGAAGTCCAATGTGGTGGTCGATGTACTGAGTAAGAAGTCAGCCGATATAGGCAGTCTTGCTTATATTCCGGTTGGGGAGAGGCCGCTTGCTTTGGATGTTCAGGCTTTAGCCAATCAGTTCCTGAGGCTGGACGTTTCTGAGCCCGGGCATGTTTTAGCTTGCATAGTCACTCGTTCTTCATTATTGGAGCATATCCGTGAGCGGTAGTATGATGATCTGCAGCATGATGAACCCCATTTGTGTGTCCTTAGAGGCACGGTGCAGCGCGGAAGTGCCAGGCATGTTACCTTAGATGATGATGGAGTTTTGAGATTGCAGGGTTAAGTATGTGTGCCTAATGTAGATGGGCTCCGAGAGTTGATTTTGGAGGAGACCCATAGCTCATGGTACTCTATTCATCTGGGCGCCACCAAGATGTATCAGGATTTGTGACAGCATTATTGGTGGCGTAGAATAAAGAAGGATATCGTAGCATATGTGGCTCATTTTTTGAACTGCCAGCAGGTTAAGTACGAGCATCAGAGTCCTAGTGGTTTATTTCAGAGGATTGAGCTTCCCGAGTGGAAGTGGGAGCGCATTACTATGGACTTTGTTACCGGACTTTCACTGACTCGGAAGAAATTTGATGCAATTTGGGTCATTGTTGATAGGCTGACCAATTCAGCACATTTCTTTCCTGTGGTAGTCTCCTATTCTTCTAAGAGGTTGGCTGAGATCTATATTTGAGAGATTGTTCTCCTTCATGGTGTGCCCGTATCTATCATTTCGGACCAAGGTACGCAGTTTACCTCGCGCTTCTGGAGGGCGGTTCAATGAGATTTGGGCACATGGGTTGAGTTGAGCACAACATTTCATCCCCAGACGGACGGTCAGTCCAAGCGGACTATTCAGATTTTAGAGGATATGCTCCGAGCTTGTGTTATTGACTTCGGAGGTTCATGGGATCAGTTCTTGCCTATAGCGGAGTTTGCCTACAACAACATCTACCAGTCGAGCATCCAGATGGCTCCTTATAAGGCCTTATATGGTAGGCGGTGTCGGTCTTCGGTTGGATGGTTTGAGCCGGGAGAGGCTCGATTGTTGGGTATGGATTTGGTTCAGGAGGCCTTGGACAAGGTCAGGATCATTCAGGATAGGCTTCGTTCAGCTCAGTCCAGGCAAAAGAGCTATGCAAACTGCAAGGATCGAGATGTGGTTTTTATGGTTGGTGAGCGGGTATTGCTCTGAGTGTCGCCTATGAAAGGCGTGATGAGATTTGGGAAGAAGGGAAAGCTTAGCCCTAGGTTCATTGGTTCGTTTGAGCTTCTTGACCGAGTGGGAGAGGTGGCTTATAGACTTGCTTTGCCGCCGAGCTTATCAGCCGTTCATCCAGTGGTTCATGTGTCCATGCTTCGGAGGTATCATGGAGATCCAGCCTACGTGTTAGATTTTAGCACTGTCCAGTTGGACAAGGACTTGTCTTATGAGGAGTAGCCGGTGGCTATTCTAGACTGACAGATTCGTCAGTTGAGATCCAAGAGTTTACCTTCTATTCGTGTTCAGTAGAGAGATCAGCCTCCTGAGGCATCAACCTGGGAGTCCGAGTCCGATATGCGGAGCCGTTATCCTTATATTTTCCCTGACTCAGGTAATTCCTTCTTCTATCCGTTCGAGGACGAACGGTTGTTTTAGAGCGGGAGAATGTGACAATCCAAAGGAGGTCATCACCTGTTTTAATTAATTCTGTGCTTCTGAGGCCTTGAAAACCTCATTTAGAGTTGCCTAGATTTGTGTGCTCAGTCCGGGCGCGTAGCCAGAAAGCTTAAATATGAAATTTTGTGAAAAATACTAAGTTATGATATTAAAATGAATAAATTTGACTTTGGTCAACTTTTTGGGTTAACGGACCCGAACCTGTGATTTGACGGTCCCGGAGGGTCCGTAGGAAAATATGGGACTCGGGCGTATGCCCAAAACCGAATTTCGAGGTCCCGAGCTTGAGAAATGAATTTTTAAAAGAAAGTGTTTTTCTGAAATTGTTAAGGAAAAATTAAAATGATATTTGATTGGAACGTGTTGGTATCGGGCCCGTATTTTGGTTTTGGAGCCCGGTACAGGTCTTATATATGCATTAAGTACTTCCTATAAAGTTTGGTTAAAATCGGACATCATTTGACGTGTTTCGGACTTAAAGTTCTAAAAATTGAAACTTGATGAATTTTTGGGAAAATTTATGAATTTGAGGTTTAATTTGTTGACAATGATGTTATTTAGGCAATTTGATCGCACGGTTAAGTTCGTATGATGTTGTTGAGTTAGTTCATGTGTTTGGTTAGGAGCCCCGAGGGCTTGGGTGTGATTCGAACGTGTTTCGGAGTGGTTTTAGCCTTAGAAATGTTGCAGATCTGTTGTTTGCTGTTGTCCAATTATTTGTTCTATGCGATCGCATAGCGTTGTCCGCGATCGCATAGTGTAGCTTGTTTAGGGGTTCATTTTGTTGTATGCGATCGCATAGTGTTAAGTTGAGAAGCCCTTTATTTTCCTCTATGCAATCACATAGTTCTGTTCGTGATCGCGATGCGCGGCCTACTTCTTCTATGCGTTCGCATTCCTTCTCCGCGATTTCTATTCACAAAAAGCCAAACCTGAGAGTGGAGCCAGTTTCCTCTATGCATTCGCAATGCCCTTTCTGCGATCACAATGGCCAACCTTCCTATCCCTATGCGATCGCATGACCTTCTTCGCGATTACATAGAGCATTTTTCTGCCCAGCTATTTTTAAACTTCAGAAATAGTAGCTACGGGATTCCACCAAGTTTTCACAAAAACCATTCTTCTCCAAGCTCTTAGGCGGCCATTGAAGCAACCCTTCACCAAAACCTCTTGGGTTAGTAATTCTTAGCTTATTTTCTTTCATTTCCTTCAATATGTAATGAAAAACTAGGCCTAAAACATGTGATTTAAAGTAGAAAATTGGGTATTTGGGTAGAGTTAGGGCTTTTTAGACCTCGTTTTGGGGTCGAATTTGAAAACAAAGTTTATATTTGGGCTCGTGGGTGAATGGGGGATTTGATTTTGGTCCGAACCTCGTGTTTTGACCAAGCGGGCCTGGGGTCGATTTTTGAGTTTTGTGAGAAATGATGGAAAATCTATAATTAGGCATTGGGTTCACATTGTTTAGAATTTATTAATGTATTGAAGTCATTTATGTATAGATATAATTGAATTGGAGCCGAATTCGAAAGGAAAGGCGGTTATCGAGGATTGAATTGACCGTGGAAGTTTGAGGTAAGTGTTTGGACTAACCCTAGCTTTAGGCACTAGGTGTTGAGTCTTATTTTCTAATTGCTGTTTGTTGAGTACGACGTATAGGCATAGTGACGAGTATCTATACGTTGGTGTATAGCATGACTGTGAGTCTTTAAATTGTGAATATCTTGATTTCGGTGTATTTATTGTGCTTGGTGATGGCTCATCTTTGTTGAGAAAAGTTTGTGAAAGGAAATTGCGACCTATGAACAACGAGGAGCATTGGCTCAAGTTATATTACAATTATGAAAGTATATGAAATGATTGAACCCTTTGGAGCATTGGCTCAAGTGTTAAAGTGAGGTATGAAATAAAAGTGAAAGAAGGAGAAAGAGTATTTAAATTTTTCCCTTGCCGAGATATTGTTGCTTAATAATTATTTTCCCTTGCCGGGACGTTGAGAGTATTGATGTTGTACCCTTGCCGGGATTTAATTGTTTAATTGTGTTCCCTTGCCGGGATTTCTATTATTATTTTGTTTATCCCCTTGCCCTTGTTTATGATTGTTTTTTGGGTGAGGAAGAGTGTTAAAGCACGAAGGGTAATGTCGTGCATTATTTGCTTATTGTGAGGAAAGAGTGTAAAGCATGAAGGGTGATGCCGTGAATTGTTTGCCTATTGAGAGGAAAGAGAGTAAAGCACGAAGGGTGATGTCGTGCCACACGATGTACCACTCAGTGCTGATTCTATTGATTATATGTGAGGAAAGAGAGTAAAAGTACGAAAGGTGATTCCATGCACGCTTTATTATATCATTGCTTGGTGAGGATGAGAGTAAAAGCACGAAGGGTGATGTCATGCACTTGTTGCTTTCTGTTTCTTACTTAATGTCTAAGTTGTGTTGTTTTCATACGCTACTGGATGACTTTTACTTGAAATTGTTATTTCCCCATGGCATGCTCTCCCTCCCACATTGGTTACTTGTCTCTATTTTTCGATTCCGCAATGTGTGTGTGTGTGTGTGTGTGTGTGTGTGTGTATATATATATATATATAAAAAACTGCACAAGTTTATGTGGTAGTCCGGTCTAGCCTCGTCACTACTTCACCGGGGTTAGGCTAGGCACTTACCAGCACATGGTGTCGGTTGTGCTGATACTACACTCTGTGCTCTTTTGCACAGATCCAGGTGTCGGAGCAGCTTACGGTGCGCAGCAGTAGTCAGGGAGCCGACCTTCAGTCCACGAGACTCCGAGGTAGCCTTGCTGGCGTCCGCAGGCCCGACGTCTCTTCTTTTAGTTTTCATGTTCTGTTGACATTTGTATTCGATACAGACTCTGTCCTTTATTTCATACTCTTAATTGTAGTAAATCCTAGACAGTCCGTGTATTGTTGTGACACCAGGAGCTGGGTAGAGACTTTTATTGGCTTTCTAGATGTTGTTTCTATATTTAGTTAGACTTTCGCTAAATTTTACTTTTCGTTGTCTTTTAACTACTTTTTCATTGATAAATTAATTGTTTAATCATGTATAAATCAAGAAAGGTTAATATTTGAGTTCGAGTCTCCCCAAAAGCAAGGTGGGAAGTTCTTGGAGGGAAGGATGTCGGGGGTTTATTTGGAAACATCCTCTCTACCTTAGGGTAGGGGTAAGGTCTGCGTACACACTACCCTCCCCAGATCCCACTAAGTGGGATTATACTGGGTTGTAGTTGTTGTTGTTATTGTTGTTCTTGGCTTGCCTATCTACCATGCGTAGGCGCCATCATGACCCTCGAGGGTGGGAAATTTGGGTCGTGACAGTTATTGATTTCTTCCAGCTCCCTGTCGTACTTGTCTATGAGCTCATCCAGTTTCACCTCAAAGGCCTCTATAATGTCTTTCTTGATTTCTTCCACTATTTTCCGGATGACATCATCCATTTTTCTATTTTTTGTATTTTATGTCTGCTGAAATATATGTATTTGAGTGAATAAACTCACAAAGTATAGCATGCTTTTATAGGGGGAAAAACTTCTGCATGGTATATGAAAAGGCAAAGAGGAATTTTAAATGTTGTCTAAAGAAAAGCATGCATGAATCTGATAGGAATGTAATTATTACACTAACACATACCCCCAACGCAATATAATTACTACTTTAATTGTTTTGTTATGTTTACTTCTGTATACTATGCAATTAATGCTGAAACATGCTCAAGTTTGTTGTATTCATTTTCTAAAACTTCAACCCAATGTGATGTAGTTATTTAGTTAATTTCTAAAAACCTCAGCACTTGATAAGCTAAAGTTTTTATGCTAGACTCTATAGTTTTTGTCGTAAAGCTTTTTCAAATAACTTCAGCTCAATGTGCTGAAGTTATTTAGTTCATTTATAAAAACTTCAGCACTTGATAAGCTGAAGTTCGTCCTGGACTCAATAATTTTTGTCGTAAAGCTTTTTCAACTAACTTACGTAGAAACTGCTGAAGTTATTTAGTGTATTTAGTGATGAGCTAAAGTTTTTGTCCTTGTAACGACCCGATCGATGGTTTTTGGAATTTACACCCCGATCCCCCATTAACTACTTTCCCTAAGTTCATTTCTGCTATTTTGGTTTGCCGGGACGTTCGGTGTTAGGATTCGGAGTGTTTTGGGACACTTAGTCCCAAAGTGAGAGCTTAAGAGTCGAAAAAAGGTCTGCAATTAGAACAGTGTGAAGACGGCCTTGGAATGGAAATTTGATGTTCCGTTAGCTCCGTAAGGTGAATTCGGGGTTAGGAGCGTGTTCGGAATATATTTTGGAAGTCCGTAACTCATTTAGGCTTGAAATGCCGAAGTTTCTATTTTTGAAGTTTCCGGTCCGATAGTGAGTTTTTGATTTGAGGGTCGAAATGGAATTCCGGAAGTTGCAGTAGCTCCGTCATGTCATTTGGGATGTGTGCACAAAATTTCAGGTCATTCGGACGTGTTTTGGTTAGGTTTTTGATCGAAAGCATATTTGGAAAAAATTTGAAGTTTTTAGGCTTGAATCATTGATAAAATCGGGTTTCCAGTGTTGTTTTAGGTGTTTTAAGGATTGGTACAAGTTCTAATAAGGTATTAGGTGGTATTGATGCTTTTGGTTGAGGTCCCGGGGGCCTCGGGGTGATTTTGGGTGGTTGGCAGAAGAATTTTGAGTTGAATGAATTGTTGAAGGCTTCTGTCTTCTGTCATAATAGCACCTGCGGTTTGGGTTCCGCAGGTGGGGAGCCGCATAAGCGGCTGGGCCATCGCAGATGCGAGTTTTGGGCTTCTTCAGTTTTTCCTCAGGTGCGGACGTTTTACCGCAGATGCGGTTACGCACCTGCGAGTTTCCCATCGCAGATGCGGCCCCTGAGCCCTTTAATGAAAACCGCAGAAGCGGCTTGGATTCCGCAGAAGTGGTAATCACTGTTCAGAAAACTGAATTTCGAGGGTTGAGTTTCAAAGTTGGAAAAATCAATTTAGAACTCAGGAGAGGGCGATTTTTAGAGGATTTTGAAGAGAAGATTATTGGGTAACATTTTCCTAATCCTATTTAGTTGTATTCCATCAATATCTAGCTTAATCCATCATCTAATTTCGAATTTGGGATCAAAATTGGGAAAAACTTCTTAGACCAAACTATTGAGTTTTGAGTGGGCATTCGACCTCCGATTTGGGAGAGTTTTATATGATTAGACTCGTGAGAGTACGAGGGTCCTGAAAATGTGAAAAATTTTTGATTCCGAGACGTTGGCATGAGGGACATTTTGGTCATTTTACCTACTTTCGCGCCCTAGCTTTAAATTTAATAGTGGAATCAGTTGTTTGCAATATTATTTACGATATTTAATTGAATAGATTTGGGATATTTGGAGTCGGATACTCGTGGCAAAGGCGTGGTTCCTAGTTGATTATTGAGCCGGTTCGAGGTAAGTGGTTTGTCTAACCTTGTGTGGGGGACCTTTCCCCTTAGGACATGATCTTTGAATATTTGAATGCCTCATACGTGAGGTGACGAGCGCGTAGTTGAGCTAATTGTTGTAAACCTGTTTCCACTTGAAGTATTTAAATTGAGATTTCATGTTTACTTGTTCATTTTAGACTGTAAGTTTAAACATGTGCTAGCTTAGAGAAGCATGTTTAGCTGACTTACTTGTTTAATTGTTTAACTGTACTATTTGTACTCTGTGAAGCATGTTAGGCTAGAACTTACTATTACTTGTTCTGATTTTAGCATTTATTCTGAGATTACGAGTTGTTGTTGTTGTGTGTTTAATTTTGGACTACGGGACGGCTTTTCGGGAGATCCCCCTGTACTTGATATATTCTGGATTGAGGGTGAGGGATACCAAGAGATCCCTGGCACATGTATTTATATATATTGGGATACTAAGAGATCCCCGGCTTACTTATTGAGGATACCAAGAGATCCTCGGGATACCAAGAGATCCCCAGTGTATATTATGAGGATACCAAGAGATCCTCGGGATACTAAGAGATCCCTGGTGCATATGATGAGGATACCAAGAGATCCTAGAGATACCAAGAGATCCCCGGCTATTATTCCTTGTTGAGAGCATTATTCCTTGTATTGTTACCTTTGCTTTCTATTACTGTACTTCCTTATTTATCTAGTTTAGTTTCTCGCTGTAGACTTTATTTAAACTGTTTCCGTTATCTTATTATTTATTATGTTTTATCTCAGTAGGGCCCTGACCTTCCTCGTCACTACCCAACCGAGGTTAGGCTTGGCACTTACTAAATACCGCTATGGTGTACTCATGCCCTTCTGCGCATGTTTTTTTCATGTGCAGATTATCCAGGTGCCTCTACTCAGGCGCACTATCCTTGAGGCGAGGATTTATACGGAGACTTCAAGGTATATCTGCCGCGTCCGCAGACCAAGAGTCTCTATTCTGTTCCAGCTTTATTATCTAGTTTACTCCTTTCTCTCAGTTGTTTAGATATTCTGGAGTTAGAGCAGCGTACTATGTTTCTATTAGCCTGTGGTTCCCGTGAGTTTCCGAGTTTTGGGATTGAGTTGTAGACTTCCGCATTTCTTTTGGGTTGTATAGGTCGAGCGGCCTTATATGCAGTCATTATTTTACATATGTTCAGTTTTAATTAATTATTCCGCAAGTTATATTAAATTTCCGCATTGTTAGGCTTACCTAGTTGTAGGAACAAGGTGCCATCACGGCATGTTCATAGAGGGTGAACTGGGGTCGTGACAAGTTGGTATCAGAGCTCTAGGTTCATAGGAGTCACGGAACACATGTCGGTTTATTAGAGTCTCGCTGATCGGAACGGAGACGTCTGTACTTATCTATGAGAGGCTATGTAATTATTTAGGAAAAATCTTAATTTCATTTGAATTCCTTTTCGTGCGATATTTTTGGACATCAATTCTAAACTTCTGTCTTCTATTCTCTCACAGATGGTGAGGACACGTGCTACACGAGACGACCGGGCACACCAGCGCCCCCTACTGCAGCCGTTAGAGGCCGAGGCCGGGGTAGAGGTCGAGGACGCGCATGTGATGCAGCCAGAGCACCTACGCGAGCTGCCGCCGAGGTACCACCAGCAGATCCAGCCGGAGCCCAGGCACCTGGCATACCTACTACTGCCACTACTACTCCAGCACTCCAGGAGACTTTGGCTCAGTTCATGAACATGTACACCACCTTAGCTCAGGTAGGGTTGCTTCCCCTTGCCGCAGCCACATCCCAGGTCGGGGGAGGAGCACAAACTCCCGCCATCTGCACTCCTGAGCAGGCTCCCGAGATTATTCCCGCACCGCCTGCAGTGTCAGTTCAACCCAAGGATGGGTCAGCTGCTTCAGAGGAAAAGCAGCGAAGACTTGAGAGGTTCAAGAAGTATGATCCCCCAGTGTTTAGTAGATTAGCATCAGACGATGCCTTGGGATTTCTAGAGGAGTGTCACCGTATTCTTCGCACTATAGGCATAGTGGAGTCCAGTGGGCTTTCTTTCACTGCTTTCCAGCTTCGGGGAGCTGCCTATGATTAGTGGCGCACTTATGAGATAGACAGCCCAGTCGAGGCTGCCACACTGATATGGACCCAGTACTCGGAGTTATTTATGAGAGAGTTTGTCCCCCAGAGTCTCAGGGACGCATGGCGTGTAGAGTTTGAGCATTTGCGCTAGGGTGCTATGACAATTTCGGAGTATGCTATCTGTTATACCAGGTTGGCCAGGCATGCATCGGCTTTGGTTGCTACAGTTTGGGAGAGAGTTCGCAGGTTCATTGAGGGTCTTATTCCACTCATCAGATCTAGTATGGCTCGAGAGTTGGAGATGGACATCCCTTATCAGCAGGTAGTGAGCATTGCTAGGAGGATTGAGGGTATGCTCGCCAGGGAGCGAAGGTAGAGGGAGGCCAAGAGGTCTCGAGAGTCGGGTCACTACTCTGGTGCCCGTACCCCATAAGAGGTCAGTCTAGCAGACCTGGCCCTAGCCAGTCGCATCCACCACATCCTCCCAGAGCTTGTTTTGAGTGAGGTGACACCCGTCATATAGTGTGGGATTGCCCTAGACTTGAGAGGAGTGCACCTCCACAGACTGCTCAGCCACAGCGTGCTCCTCAGAGTTCTCAAGCCATGATCACAGCTCCTGTTGCTACCCCATCTACCCAGCCAGCTAGGGGAAAAGGTCGGGGAGGTAGATGCCGCTCTCGGGAGAGAGGTATGCTATTCCTGCTCACACCTAGGCTATTGCCTTCGATTCTGTCATTACAGGTATTATACTGGTTAGTCGCAGAGAGGCATCGATTCTATTCGATACAGGATCCACCTATTCTTATATGTCTTCTTATTTTGCTTTGCATTTGGGTATAGCCCGAGATTCATTGAGTTCTCCTGTTGACGTTTCTACTCCTGCGGGAGATTTTCTTATTGTGGATCGCGTTTATCGGTCGTGTTTGGTTACTATTCATGGTTTTGAGACCAGAGCAGATTTATTGTTACTCGGTATGGTTGACTTTGATATTATTCTGGGCATTTACTAGTTGTCGCCCCATCATGCTATTCTTGATTATCACGCCAAGACCATGATGCTGGCTATGCCAGGTATTCCGTGTATTGAGTGGAGTGGTACCTTAGATCACACTCCTAGTAGAGTTATCTCTTTTCTTAAAGCTCAGCATATGGTTGAGAAGGGGTGCACCGCGTATTTAGTTTATGTGAGAGATGTCAGTGCTGATACCCCTTTTGTTGATTCTGTCCCTGTGGTACGGGATTATCCTGAGGTGTTTCCAGCTGATATTCTGAGTATGCCACCTAATAGAGACATTGATTTCGGTATTGATTTGTTGCCGGGCACTCAGCCCATTTCCATTCCTCCATATCGCATGGCTCCTCCTAAGTTGAAGGAGTTGAAGGATCAGTTACAGGAATTGCTTGATATGGGTTTTATTCGACCTAGTATTTTACCGTGGGCTGCTCCTGTCTTGTTTGTGAAGAAAAAGGATGGTTCTATGCGCATGTGTATCGATTATCGTCAGTTGAACAAGGTTACAATGAAGAACCTTTATCCTTTGCCTCGTATTTATGATCCATTTGACTAGATTCAGGGCGCACGGGTGTTTTCTAAGATTGATTTGCGCTCAGGTTATCACCAGTTGAAGATTCGGGAGCCGGATATCCTGAAGACTGTTTTCAGGACTCGGTATGGCCATTACAAGTTCCTTGTCATGTCATTTGGGCTGACCAATGCCCCAACAGCTTTTATGCATTTGATGCATAGTGTATTCAGGCCATATCTTGACTCATTCGTGATTGTTTTTATTGATGATATTCTGGTGTATTCCCGGAGTCGGGAAGATCATGAGCGGCACTTGAGGATCGTGCTTCAGACCTTGAGGGAGAAGAAGTTATATGCAAAGTTCTCAAAATGTGAGTTTTGGTTGAGTTCTGTGGCATTCCTAGGCCATGTGGTATCGAGTGAGGGCATTTCGGTGGATCCGAAGAAGGTGGAGGCTGTGCAGAGTTGGCCCAGGCCCTCCTCTGCTATAGAGATTCATAGTTTCCTTGGCTTGGCGGGTTATTACCACCGTTTTGTAGAGGGGTTTTCATCAATTGCAGCCCCTATGACTAGATTGACCTAGAAGGGTGCTCCATTTCAGTGGACGAATGAGTGTGAGGCGAGCTTTCAGAAGCTCAAGACAGCTTTGACCTCTGCCCCTATTCTAATATTGCCTATTGGTTCGGGGTCCTATACTGTTTATTGTGATGCCTCACGGGTTGGACTTGGAGCAGTGTTAATGCAGGACGGTAAGGTGATTGCCTACGCATCCAGACAGTTGAAGATACATGAGAAGAATTACCCTGTCCATGATCTTGAGTTAGATGCTATTGTTCATGCCTTGAAGATCTGGCGTCATTATTTGTACGGCGTGCCTTGTGAGATTTACACGGATCATCAGAGTTTACAACACTTGTTCAAGCAAAAATATCTAAACTTGCGCCAGAGGAGGTGGTTGGAGTTACTGAAGGATTATGATATTACTATTCTGTATCACCCTGTCAAGGCCAATATGGTGGCGGATGCCTTGAGTCGCTGGGCGGAGAGTTTGGGTAGTTTGGCATATTTACCAGCTTCAGAGAGGCCTATGGTGATGGATGTTCAGGCCTTAGCCAGTCAGTTCGTGAGATTGGATCTTTAGGCCTAGTTGGGTTCTAGCCTGTGTGGTCTCCCGGTCTTTCCTATTTGATCGTATCCGGGAGCGGCAATATGATGACCCTCATTTGCTTGTCCTTTAGGACAAGGTTCAGCGTGGAGATGCCCGAGAAATGACCATTGAAGATGATAGGGTATTGAGGATGCAGGGCCGGATTTGTGTGCCTAATGTTGATGATCTTCGAGAGTTGATTCTAGCAGAGGCCCATAGTTTGCGGTATTCCATCCATCCGGGTGCCGCGAAGATGTATCAGGACTTGAGGCATCACTATTGGTGGAGCCGGATGAAGAAAGATATAATTGGTTATGTGTCTAGATGCCTCAACTGCCAGCAGGTGAAGTATGAGCACCAGCGCCCGGGTGGGTTGCTTCAGCAGATAGAGATTCCAGAGTGGAAATGGGAGCGCATCACCATGGATTTCGTATCTGGACTCCCACGGACCTTGAAGAAGTTTTATGCCATTTGGGTCATTGTGGATCGATTGACCAAGTCCTCTCATTTCATTCCAGTGTGTACCACCTATTCATCGGAGCGGTTGGCGGAGATTTATATTTAGGAGATCGTCCGTCTGCATGGTATTCCAGTCTCTATTATTTCAGACAGAGGTACCCAGTTTACATTGTGGTTCTGGAGAGCCGTGCAACAGGAGTTAGGCACTCGGGTGGAGTTGAGCATAGCATTTCACCCCCAAACAGACGGACAGTCCGAGCGCACTATTCAGATTCTTGAGGATATGCTCCGTGTATGTGTGATTGAGTTTGGAGGGTCTTGGGATCAGTTCTTGCCATTGGCGGAGATTTCTTACAACAACAGTTATCAGTCCAACACTCAGATGGCGCCGTATGAGGCTTTATATGGTAGGAGGTGTAGATCTCCGGTTGGATGGTTTGATTCGGGAGAGGCTCGGCCGTTAGGTACGGATTTGGTTTAGGAGGCCTTGGACAAGGTCAAGATCATTCAGGACAGATTTCATTCAGCTCACTCTAGGCAGAAGAGTTATACAGATCGCAAGGTTTGAGATGTGGCATATATGGTTGGTGAGCGGGTATTGCTCCGAGTATTGCCTATGAAGGGCGTGATGAGATTTGGGAAGAAGGGCAAGCTTAAACCTAGGTACATTGGTCCGTTTGAGATTCTTGATCGAGTGGGAGAGGTGGCCTATAGACTCGCATTGCCGCCTAGCTTATCAGTCGTGCATCCGGTATTCATGTTTCGATACTCCGGAGGTATCACAGGGACCCGTCTCACGTGTTGGATTTCAGTTTAGTCCAGTTGGACAAGGATCTATCTTATGTTGAGGAGCCAGTGGCTATATTGGATAGGCAGATCAGAAAGTTGAGGTCGAAGAACATTGCTTCAGTAAAGGTTCGGTGGCGGGGACAGCCAGCCGAGGAGGCGACTTAGGAGACCGAGCGGGATATACGCAGCCGATACCCTCATCTTTTCACTACTTTAGGTATATTCTCTATGCTCGTTCGAGGACGAACGAATGTTTAAGTGTAGAAGGATGTAACAACCCGGCCGGTCATTTTTGGAATTTACGCCCCGATCCCCCATTAACTGCTTTCCCTAAGTTCATTTTTGCTATTTTGGTTTGCCAGGACGTTCGGTCTTAGGATTCGGAGTGTTTTGGGACACTTAGTCCCTAAGTGAGAGCTTAAGAGTCGAACAATGGTCCGTAATCGGAACAATATGAATACGATCTCGGAATGGAAATTTGATGATTCCGTTAGCTCCGTTAGGTGAATTCGGGGTTAGGAGCGTGTTCGGAATATATTTTGGAAGTCCGTAGCTCATTTAGGCCTGAAATGCCGAAGTTTCTATTTTTGAAGTTTCCGATCTGATAGTGAGTTTTTGATCCAAGGGTCGGAATGGAATTCCGAAAGTTGCAGTAGCTCCATCATGACATTTGGGATGTGTGCGCAAAATATTAGGTCATTCGGACGTGTTTTGGTTAGGTTTTTGATCGAAAGCGTATTTGGAAGAAATTTGAAGTTCTTAGGCTTGAATCATTGATTAAATCGGGTTTCCGGTGTTGTTTTAGGTGTTTTAAGGATTGGTACAAGTTCGAATAAGGTATTAGGTGGTATTGGTGCTTTTGGTTGAGGTCCCGGGGGCCTCGGGATGATTTCGGGTGGTTGGCGGAAGAATTTGGAGTTGAATGAATTTTTGAAGGCTTCTATCTTCTGTCATAACCGCACCTGCTGTTTGGGTTCCGCATGTGCGGAGCCGCATAAGCGGTTGGGCCATCGCAGATGCGGGTTTTGGGCTTCTTCAGATTTTCTGCAGGTGCGGACGTCTTACCGCAGATGCAGTTACGCACCTGCGAGTTTCCCATCGCAGATGCGGCCCCTGAGTCCTTTAATGAAAACCGCAGAAGCGGCTTGGATTCCGCAGAAGCAGTCCCTTGACCGCAGAAGCGGTAATCACTATTCAGAAAAGTGAATTTCGAGGGTTGAGTTTCAGAGTTGGAAAAAATCAATTGAGAACTCCGGAGAGGGCGATTTTTAGAGGATTTTGAAGAGAAGATTATTGGGTAACGTTTTCCTAATCCTATTTAGTTGTATTCCATCAATATCTAGCTTAATTCATCATCTAATTTCGAATTTGGGATCAAAATTGGGAAAAACTTCTTAGACCAAACTATTGAGTATTGAGTGGGCATTCGACCTCCGATTTGGGAGATTTTTATATGGTTAGACTCGTGAGAGTACGAGGGTTCTGAAACTATGAAAATTATTTTATTCCGAGATATTGGCCTGAGGGGCGTTTTGGTCATTTTACATACTTTCGCGCCCTAGCTTTAAATTTAATAGTGGAATCAGTTGTTTGCAATATTATTTACGATATGTAATTGAATAGATTTGGGCCATTTGGAGTCAGATACTTGTGGCAAAGGCATGGTTCCTAGTTGATTATTGAGCCGGTTCGAGGTAAGTGGCTTGTCTAACCTTGTGTGGGGGACCTTTCCCCTTAAGACATGATCTTTGAATATTTGAATGCCTCGTACGTGAGGTGACGAGCGTTGAGCTAATTGTTGTAAACCCGTTTCCACTTGAAGTATTTAAATTGAGATTTACTGTTTACTTGTTCATTTTAGACTGTAAGTTTAAACACGTGCTAGCTTAGAGAAGCATGTTTAGCTGACTTACTTGCTTAATTGTTTAACTGTACTATTTGTACTATGTGAAGCATGTTAGGCTAGAACTTACTATTACTTGTTCTGGTTTTAGCATTTATTCTATGATTACGAGTTGTTGTTGTTGTGTGTTTTATTTGGGACTACGGGACGGCTTCCCGGGAGATCCCCCTGTACTTGATATATTCTAGATTGAGGGTGAGGGATACCAAGAGATCCCTGGAACATGTATTTATATATATTGGGATACCTAGAGATCCTCGGCTTACTTATTGAGGATACCAAGAGATCCTCGGGATACCAAGAGATCCCCAGTGTATATGATGAGGATACCAAGAGATCCTCGGGATACCAAGAGATCCCCAGTGTATATGATGAGGATACCAAGAGATCCTCGGGATACTAAGAGATCCCTGGTGCATATGATGAGGATACCAAGAGATCCTCGGGATACCAAGAGATCCCCGGCTATTATTCCTTGTTGAGAGCATTATTCCTTGTATTGTTACCTTTGCTTTCGATTACTGTTCTTCCTTATTTATCTGGTTTAGATTCTCGCTGTAGACTTTATTTAAACTGTTTACGTTATCTTATTATTTATTATATTTTATCTCAGTAAGGCCCTGATCTTCCTCATCACTACCCAACCGAGGTTAGGCTTGGCACTTACTGAGTACCGCTATGGTGTACTCATGCCCTTCTGCGCATGTTTTTTTTTCATGTGCAGATTATCCATGTACCTCTACTCAGGCGCACTATCCTTGAGGCGAGGAGTTATACGGAGACTTCGAGGTATATCTACCGCGTCCGCAGACCAGGAGTCTCTATTCTGTTCCAGCTTTAGTATCTAGTTTATTCCTTTCTCTCAGTTTTTTAGATATTCTAGAGTTAGAGCAGCGTACTATGTTTCTATTAGCCTGTGGTTTCCGTGAGTTTCTGGGTTTTGGGATTGAGTTGTAGACTTCCGCATTTCTTTTGGGTTGTATAGGCCAAGCGGCCTTATATGCAGTCATTATTTTACATATGTTCAGTTTTAATTAATTATTTCGCAAGTTATATTAAATTTCCGTATTGTTAGGCTTACCTAGTTGTAGGAACTAGGTGCCATCACGGCATGTTCATGGAGGGTGAACTGGGGTTGTGATAGTCCTACATTTGACACTTTTGTTATGACTTTTAACCAAAAATACAGTCTGCAGGATGAGTCCGATTTGCAATGTTCTAAATTTCAATGGGAGGTGGACTCCTGATTTCAAATACTTGGATCATGATACAAAACTTGTTTTACTTAATAAGCACATATCATTCAATAATTTCCTGAAGAAAATTAGTGAAGTTGCAAATATTGATTCAACCAGATATGTACTAAAAGTATGGTTTGATATCAATATAAATACAAGCAAAGGAATGCTTGTAACTTCAGATGAAAAACTCAATAGCTATATACATTTGCTTACAACTGATTCAACCTACAAGAATTGCCATTTCGTTATCGAAAAAATACAACCTTCAGAATTAGTAGCATTCAAATAATCTCTTGCATATGCGATACATTCATAACCTTTTACTGATTATCAACATGAAGTAGGACAACCAATAATAGAAGTAGACAACAAGCAACAACCTTCTGACATTACAGCTGCTTTAGAATATATAACGCTGCAACAATTACCCCCTCCTCCAATAAATTCATACCAGTTTGTCGATGACCAAGAAGAAGAAGGATGTTAATGATGCAAATTGAAAACCAACACACAATCCAATAAATTGTTTTTGTAACCTTCTGCAATGATAAGCAACAACGAAGATGAAGTAAATATAGAACTTATACCGATAACATCATATAGAATTGAAGAAATTGCTGAAACTTCTTGTGCTTCTCAAAAATCAAGAAAAAGAGTGAGGAGAAAGCTGAAAGAATCTCTACCATGTAAAATACTTAGGCATGATACGTTGCTTGAGGAAGTAAGAGTTGGATCAATTTTTGAGAATAAACAAAACATGACTAAGTTTTTTCTGCAGCTTGGAGATAAACCAGAAAGTTGAATTCACTGTTGTTAGATCATGTTCAAAGAGATACGAGCTGAAATGCATCATGGACAAATGTGGTTGGAATGTACGTTCTACCAGAATAAAAAAATTCCACACTATTCAGGATGATAAAATATCATAACATCCATGAATGCTCGTTTGATGCAAGAAAATCATATCAGAAGCATGCTACATTAAATTTTATAAGTGAACAAATTAGAGAACATGTTCGAGACAAAAAAAATAAAGGTTACACCAGCCTTTGTAGAAAATGAAATGAAAAAGAAATTTGGAATTGACATTGGTTATCACAAGGCATAGCGTGCTACTCAAAAAGCTGTTGCTTGCATAAGGGGAACACCTGAAGCGAACTATCAGATTCTTCCTTCATACCTACACATGATGGTGTGTAAAATTCCATGAACGTACACAAGCATAAAAAGAGATGGGCAGAATAGGTAAGCAAAACAATACTAACCATCAGCCTCAAGTTACAAATGTTCCTATTTGAATTTTTTCACACCTTATGATTTATTTTTTTGTGTTTCACTGTACAGATTTGCTTACATGTTCTTTGCTCCTGCGGCATCAGTAGCTAGTTGATCCTACTGCAGACCCGTTATTGCAGTAGATGCAATATTTTTAAAGTCCAAATATCGTGGTGTTCTATTTGTTGTTGTATCAAAGGATGCAAACAATCAAATATTTCCTCTATGTTTTGGTATAGCAGAATCAGAAAACAATAAGGCATACATTTGGTCCTTTCGGGAAATGAGAAAAGCAATTCAAGTCCATCGTGAATTGGTTTTCTTGTCAGATAGAAATAAATCGATTGTAAATGGTATTAGAAAAGTTTTTCCTGAAGCTCACCATGGTATCTGCCTCTATTACTTTGAGAAAAATTTAAAGCAAAGACATGCAAAAGCCACGGTAATAAAAAAATTTCAAAGTGTTGCAAGGTCATACAAACGTGAAGATTTCAATCAGTTAATGTCCCAACTCAAAAGTATTGACAAGAAAACATACAATTGCATAATGGAAGAGCCTCTAGAGAGATTGGCTCGATCGTGGTTCCCACGGCGACGTTATGATATGCTAACAACAAACAGGGTAGAATCAATAAATTTTGTTTTAATAAAAGGGAAAGAAATGCCTATTTTAAGAATGTTAGATTTCATCCAAGAAAAGTTGGGAGAGTAGTATTGCGAACGGAGAAAAAAGGCAAAATGAAACTTTTCACAGAGTATCAATATGGGCAGAAGAAGAGATGACTAAGA
>MU720488.1:8580-26509 GCA_026770625.1 Nicotiana glauca | reverse complement strand
AATTCTTTGCTTGTAAGTTATTGGACTTTTTTTTTTTTTTTTTTTTTTTTTGTTGGAGTTTGTTATGTAGGAGTGAAAGAATGATCGTTTAATGTGTTATGTATGTAATCTGCACTTTAGAAGCAGGATTTTCATTAGTCGTATAACATTCCCATTATAACTGCGGTAATTTTTCTGTCGCTTAATGAACATGCTGCAGTCGGAAAGTGTAAACATGTACTGACTTCTCTAAAACCTGATTAGCTGTTGAATAAAGTATTGACATTGGATGGAAATTGATTCATTTGTCCTGCTGGATTCTTGGCAACAGAATGAGTATTCGAATCAAATTAGGAAATTGTTACTAGTATTTACTATTGTACTGTGTTCTTGGCCTGTGCCGGCCTCATGATTATTAGATCATCGGTGCTCAACAAATTTTAGTCTGAAAATGCTACCGAGATTGGATGCTCAGTTAATATATTTGTATGATTTACTAGCTATTCTATTTAAATAATAGTGTTTGGACCCGAATTTAGCTTTAACTTAGGTCCGCCATTGTTCTTGGCCTCACTGTGCTTTCTAATTGATGCATGATGGAAATCAGTAATGAAGCGTCTTTTCAGTGTAGGAGTTGAATTGGTCTAAGTATTCAATTCTTCCTGGCAAAACTATGGAAACTGGAAGAAATCCAGCTAGTGGTCCAAAGAAATCGCCTTTCACGCCTAAGGCTATCATACATCAGAGATTTGCTGCTAAAGCTTGCTATAAGGTCGAGGAAGTTCAAGAGGTTGCACAAAATGGATGTCCTGGTTTAGTGATCCCTCAGAAAGGTCCTTGCCTCTATCGCTGTACGCTCCAACTTCCAGATTTTTCTGTAGTCTCTGAAACCTTCAAAAGAAAGAAGGATGCTGAGCAATCTGCTGCTGAGAAGGCTATACAAAAGGTTTTGTCTTTTTCTCTGTTCTTGAGCTATTTAAATATTTGAAGGAGAAGAGCGAGGCTTTACCGTAGGAGCTATTTAAATATTTGAAGGAGAATAGCCTAGTACAAAAGGAAAAAACTAACACTTGGTAAATTGGGTCTCAAGGAAACAACTTTTTTACTTTCCCTTTTTTGCTGACTCAGGTGGTAGGCTCCAACTCTTAATCATAAACCATTTCACTTAAAGTTTATCCTTGCTAAGCATGCTCTTATAATGGGTGCTGCAAATGTAGTGGACAGTTGATAATTTTATCTCTCTCAGGTTGTCGCGTAGATCCAAATTGTCCATGAAAAGTTCATCATTACCTCACGATTGTCGTTTCTGCATGCTTTTGTGATCAGTTTTAACATATGAAGTGGACAAGTTCCATTTTTTCTCTCAGATTTGAGCTTTGATTTACAAATGTGAAATGCTAATGCATTAATGACTCATGGTTGTTGTTTATCTGCAGTTAGGCATCCAGCCTAAAGAAGATAATCTCACTGTGGAGCAAGCGTGGGATGAACTGGCTGGTCGACTATCATATTTATTTTCAATTGAGGTATGTAACCGTGTTGGTGTTAACGTGATGATGCAATTCTTCTTGGAGTCAGCTTCAAGGTTACAAAGTTTCACTAGCCATCGAGATTAAGTGAGAACTTTGATTTATATACATGTTTGTCTGCATAAGAAAGTTTTTAATGAATTATAATAACTTGATGGTGAAGCTGGTTATCCAGGGTATCGTCACTTTGTCGTGAAATTTATTTTCTATAAAACAGCAAACACTATACCAAATATGTCATTTTTAGTAATATCTCAGCTTTGGAGATATTTTTTTTTTTTTTTTTTTGCAATTTAAAAGTCTTTCCGTGCTATTTGATTGTTTGTAGAGTCTGAAATATGATGTTTTTATGCTTTATTGAAACTTGCCCAAGGTTTCATTAGAAAATATAAAATTTCCTATGGTTTTCATCATATATTTTGAGACATGTTCTTATAAACAGTTCTTGACAAGAGGGGTTGCTCTGATGGTAAGCAACCCCCACTTCCAACCGAGAGGTTGTGAGTTCGATTCTCCCCAAGAGCAAGGTAGGAAGTTCTTGGAGGGAAGGATGCCGGGGGTCTAGTTGGAAACAGCCTTTCTACCCCAGGGTAGGGGTAAGGTCTGCGTACACACTACCCTCCCCAGACCCTACTAAGTGGGATTATACTGGGTTGTTGTTGTTCTTATAAACAGTTCTATTGAGTTTGTGAGATATTTAATGCTCATAAAGGCTCATTAATATTTTTTGTATTTTCATTAAGTCCAGCTTCAGTAGCTAATAATTACTGAGTTTTTTGTTTGTAGGATCACATGATGTAAACGGATTCACTAATTGGATGTAGTTATGTAATGCATTTTTTCCTGCAGCTAATGAACTACCTGACTTAATGTTATTTATGGTTCACTTTTTTCGTTTCCGGTTGTTGATGAAAGTTCTTGCCTTCAATTCATCCGCTTAGCGGTCACTTCAGAGCAGCATTGCAGAGAGGAGGTCACCTTAGTGGATTTATTCCTGTGGCAGCTATTGCTGCGTTTGATGCTAAGATTAATAGCTTATGTAAATATATAAGTCCTGAAGTGGAGTCGAATCACTTTTTGGTGATGTCACTTATTATTGAAGTTGCTAAGAGGTTAGCGAATACGCTTTTGTTCTCTGAGGAGAAGCTTTCATTGCAGAGGCTAAATCCACACCCTCCTGAGATTATACAGTCTTTACTAAAGAATGAATCTAGTTTCCCAGAGAGCATTTCAATTGAAGCAGTACGTATTCCAGCTTCAGCAGAGAAGATTGTGGAACCTTCAATACTTGATGCCTCTTTTGGCAATTATTACCTGGATGCCATTGCAAAGGAGCTAGGGGTTAAGGATGCTTCTAAGGTTCTGATTTCTAGGTGAGAATATATACAGAGCATTGAACTAGTACTTTGTTTGACTGGTAAAATGTTGTGAGCTTGACTTGTAACAATCAGAAGTCGGTTTTAATGCAGTATGGTAAGAAGTATATGAAGCAGTTCCTATCCAGTGATGGATGCAGGCTTTATGCTGCGAGGTCAACCCAGTATTCTCAATACAAAGTTTAAATATACATGTGAAGAATCACTAAAAGCTCAACAAATATTAAATCTGCGCACAATTTCAAAGTACAATTGCCATTGGGCTTTGGTCTAGTGGTGAGAACGCAATGTGTGATGTGTAGGTTAGGTGCATGTCACAGGTTTGAAATTTGCTGCAGACAAAAGCCTGGTATTTAAGTAGAGAAGGGTAGAGAGACGGGCCCCTTTACTCACCGAATTTTGAACCGTGCACCATTGGCCCTTGGGGATTTCTCTGTTGTCAAAAAAAAGAAAAAATCAGAAGTACAATGAATTTAGTGCTAATAGCTTTGAAGGTTTAAACCATCAAATTTAAATCCCAGATCCGCCTTTGATTCTATCTAGAGTTTTCTGATAAGTTGTATTGTTCCTTCTTCCATGCTGGTATGATATATACTTGATGCATCTTGGTATTTATTTTTAAGCAAGACAAAATTAATCTAGTATGATGAAAGCTGACACCCTTCATCATAAACTGGTTATGGATGGATGTTGGAAGTTAGTTCATGGCTGGTTCAATGTGAGCTGTAAGTTAGTTTTGTGGTTTATGTTAGAGAAGGCTGGATCAAATAAATAATTGCTTCCATTTTAATTGAGCATTTCCTGTATCTTTGATGATGAACATTTGTTTTCTGTTACAGGACTATTGGCAAAGCTTCCTCAGAAACGAGGTTGTACTTCTGTGCTCCAGAATCCATAACGATTGGCCCATCATCAGAGTTACATATGAAACTAGCCAGTTCATTTAGAGAATTTAATGCCATTGCGACCTACCTATCTGGTCAAGAAATATACGGCGATGCAATTTTGGCATCTGTAGGATACACCTGGAAGTCTACTGATCTTTTTTATGAAGATTTACCCTTGCGTGCATATTACAGGTATGTCCTTGGCACCATTTTTGAGTTTTTAGTCAGCGAAGTCTGGCTGAATCAAAACTGAGTCTGGCTTAATTACAACTGGATTGTCATCTAGGATAGCAGAATTATGATAGCCATTGTAGTAAGTTTTCCTCCTGAGATCTGGGTGTGGTGGGCTAAATAATGGAGACAGTGAATTTGCATGATGAGTTTAGGGTGCCGAACTCAGGACCTGAAGTCACGTGTTGTACTTCAGGAATTTCTTTTCTTTTTTATTTTTGTTTTTCCTTTTGATTTCTTTATTTAACGGTGACACTCAGTTGTTATCATTGATTTGCATAATATTTTACTTTTCTTCTTTTTTATTTCACTCATAATAGCGGGGTTCATTTTCTTTTCTCTCTTTTTCCTCTCAAGAATACTTGCCAACAAGATACCTAGCGGAATTTACAAGTTGTCAAGAGAAGCAATACTTGCTGCAGAGCTGCCCACAACATTCACAACAAGGAGCAATTGGAGGGGTTCTTTGCCCAGAGATATTCTCTGCACATTTTGCCGCCAGCATCGATTATCTGAACCTGTCTTTTCAAGCGATTCCTTTGAACCTCTGCCAGATTTAAATGGACGTAAAAGATTGAAGGATACAGCATCAAGTGGAGACGAAATTAATGAAGGTGGTCTTGCTGCTACTGCTACTGCTGCTGCACAAGGAGGGTGTACTCTAGTCTATAGATGTACAGTGAATATATACTCCAAGTACCAGGATTTGATTCTGCTGTGTTCACCAAAGGAATCTTATAAGAAACAGATTGATGCAATTCATAATGCTGCTTTAAAAGTTCTCTTATGGTTGGATAGATTTCTTGATAAAGTTGCTATGTCTGTGGAGGAGATGACATCATCTGCAAAGGGACTTGATGTTCTTATTTATCCTCAACAGTTTGTTAAGGAGTTCTCATCATGTCAATTCTTGCCCAAATATCGGTGGAGCACTGCAACACTAGCAGATAACTCTCTGTGTTCTAGCTACTCTTATGTACAGAAGAACACGCTTGAAGACGAAGTATCATCTGTTAGGATAAGTGGTGAATATTCTGGAACGACTCCATCTAATGGCTCTTTGGTGTGTGTGACTTACAACATATATTTAGTCACGGAAAGGGAAGGCATTAAGGAACAGCTTGAAGGGTCTAAAGAGTTTGAATTTGAGATTGGCAGTGGAGCCACATCACCTGTTCTCGAAGCAGTTGTAACACAGATGTCCATTGATCAGTTTGCATGTTTTACTATGGAATTGCCTTCCAAAGAGATTGTTCTAGCAGTGGCTCGTGATTCTACAACTGTCCTTTCATTATTGTCTTCAGGTAAGTAAGGCAGTTGTTTCCTTTTGTTCTGATTTTTTTTGGCTCTGTTTGTGTTGATTTCCATTTTAGAACATGCTTTCCGCAGGACATTTGTCGTGTCGAACCCATATAAAATTTCTGTTGTATTCCGATAATCTAGAGTTTCCTCTCCTCTCTGGAGACAGGTACTTGTACGATGAAATGTGAAGTCACCTTACTGCGGGTGACAGTACCCCTGGAGGATAGAATGGAACAGGCCTTATTCTCTCCCCCATTATCAAAACAACGTGTTGAATATGCATTGCAACACATTAGAGAATCTTGTGCTGCCTCTTTGGTATAGGCCTTTTCAAATGATTTTGCTGTCTTTTTAGATGATAAAAAGACTTGATTCTGATCTTTATCCCATCACAGGTTGATTTTGGATGTGGTTCTGGAAGTCTCCTGGAGTCTTTATTAGCTTATCAAACCTCTCTTGAGAAAATAGTAGGCGTTGATATTTCACAGAAAGCTCTTGCTCGTGCTGCCAAGGTCTGATGCGCTCACAGCCTTTTTATACTGCTTTCCAACTTTCACAATCTCTCTCAGTAATTGTCCTTCAGTTTCTTCTTTTCTTTCTACTGCATTTATTTTTCTTAGTAATGGTAATAAGAGCTTGTGCATTCTCTATATGTAAGTTGAAAACTGAACTGTGATTCGAGCGAGTGAGAAAAATCAGGATCTGCAATGTGTGCCAATCCAATATGTAGATATTATCCTGTGTCGTCAGCTAGATCTAGTTTTGCCTATGCTTTCAGTGTCACATTATCCATCTGATAGGTAATGACAGTATTTTCGGATTGCAAAAGCTAGAGAGATGTTTCCTTATTCAGGAAAAAATTTAACATTCCAGATCAGAAGAATCTAATTTTTTTAAAACTCTCTAGTTGTATTATCAATTGTTAGATAAATAAATTGGATAAAGTAGGTTCTTCATATTAGCTTGACATTGCTGAAATGAGAATGTCATTGCATTAAATGTAAAAACAGTAAAAGAAAGAAAAAGACTGATAAACAAAGAGATATAAGTAATAGCTGAAGTAGCTCCAGCACCAACAAAGAAAAATAAAAATAAAAATAGAAAAGAGAAAGAAAGCTGGTCCAGATGGTTATATGCCCATTAGAAGGTTTAAGATTTACTTATTGGGAAGGCTGATAGCATAATCATCACTTGGGAAGTCAAGGGAATTCACAAATGATTTAAAAAAATTTAAATTGAATACATAACAAATATGATTTTCTGATTATGATTGTTGAATTGAAGCTAATTTGAGTTCAGATGACTATTTGAAAGTTACTTAAAAAAATAAGGTAATCACATGGCTCCATATAAGATACTTGGACAGAGAAATGTTAAGGTCCTTTTACCCCCCCTCACAAGTAGTTGTAGAACTGATATCATTTTCTATTTCCTTAGTCTAGCGTCGGAAACTCCAAAGTAGATACCATTCAGTCAGTGGTGGTATAGGATTCTAGAATTGGGAAATATGGTATTGGACTATCATGAGAAAATGAAATAGCTTTTGGTGAAACTTTCCAAAAAAAAAAAAAAAAGTTTCTGGTGAAAATGAAGTAACTTTTTCTCGTTTATCCCTTTCTTTGAGTATGGCAAGCAACTTTGAAGCTTCAGGAATATAGCAACATGGGCTTTTTCTTAGACATTCAGAACTAGTAAACTAATGAGGTCAAATATGTTAGTTCAAGATGCTAAGAGATTTCTGATTAGCATAGTTCACTTTTTCTTTCTGTTGCATTGACGGAGCATAGTTCTAAACATTATTGTCTGCCACATGTGTTGCTGGCGCCAAATTATAATTTTAACTTTTCTTATTTATGCGTTCACTAAGAGTCTTCTTAATTTCCAGATACTTCATTCAAAGCTCAATGGAAATATAGAAGCTAAACAACCGACTAACAGAATCAAGTCTGCAATACTATATAAGGGTTCGATTTTGACTTGTGATTCTCGGTTATGTGGGTATGACATTGCAACCTGCTTGGAGGTAATTGGTTCCTCTTCTAGTGATGGTTACACAGCTTTCCGGATTTCATTTTTTCTTGCTCTGAAAAATTGAGCTTTAGGACACTTAGTTTCATGAAGTACTTACGTAAAAATGCTTGTGTACCTTATATCCATGCCAAAAATGAGGTCTATGGCTGGTTATATCATTCTTTTTTATTGAAGAAGTTGAGCACAGTGGCAGAACCAGGATTTTTACCAAGGGGATTCGGAATATTAAAAAGTAAACACAAGAACAAGCCAAGGGGATTCAACATCTACTATTTATGCATAAAAACAATTTTAACCTTATATATATATAGTGTAATTTTCCGGTGAAAGGGGTTTAGGGATGAACCCCCTTCCGCCACCCTAGCTCCCCCCCAATTTGAGCTGATCAGTGAACTTAGTGTCTGGAGAGGATCTGTCAACTAGATTGCTGTAGAATGGTTTAATATGTTATCTTACCAAAAAAGAGTTGTCGTAGATGGTTTAATATGTTAGATGTCATATATTAGTATTTGATGTCAGAAGGTTGATATTATGGACCAATAAACAAAATGTGATTAAAAGTGGTATGTGGGAGAAAGTAGTTTCTGAAGCTTGTCATTATATAAGTTGGAGATTGGTGCAAGTGAGATATTGAAACTTCTATGCATTTGATTTGAAATAGACGTCAGAATGATTTTTCTGTAGCCTTCACATGAGTTTGCAGAGGTAGACACGGTGATTCACATACCAGAAGAGCATAGTGCCAGTACTCACTAATAAAGAGTGTAAGAGTGCAAATAATAATTTTTCATACTGAGTTTGTGTAATGGGTTGCTAGATCATACGCTATGACAATGATATTTTCAAGTTGCATGTTAGGGTCTCCACTTAGCAAAGTATCTGTTTAGTTAAAAGAATTTTGCCCTGCTAAGGAGACTGGTGATGCATATGATGGTTCTGCAGTTCTTTATTTGCACTTATTGGCTGAATTAAGTATGAATTATTTGGCACCTTTTCCTTCGTGTTTTTCTTTTTGTTACTTATTTCTTATTATTCCCATCATTTAAGTGGTCTTGCCTTTCCATCGTGATATATATAGAGTTTTTTAGATTGGTTTCTTCAGTTATTGATGATACTAGGTTGATACATTTTGTCAGCTCGGGTAGTTGAATGAGACTTTGCTTTTCTGCAGTTATATATCCATCATCTGTCTTTTCTTTGTTCCATACAATCTGTAAAAATTAGATCATCTATTGATCATGAAAGATGGGAATTTTGATCAACTATAGGTGATTGAACACATGGAGGAACATGAAGCGTGCTTGTTTGGCGATATTGTACTCAGTTCATTTTGTCCACAGATTCTTATAGTCTCCACTCCCAATTATGAGTACAATGTGATTCTCCAGAATTCTTCTCCTCAATACCAGGAAGAGGATCCAGATGAGAAGACCCAGCAGCAATCTTGCAAATTTCGCAATCACGATCACAAATTCGAGTGGACTAGACAGCAGTTTTGCCAATGGGCATCTGAGCTAGCTTTAAGGCATAATTATGATGTTGAGTTCAGTGGAGTTGGCGGACAGCCTAACAAAGAACCAGGATTTGCCTCCCAAATTGCTGTCTTTAGAAGAAAAGATGGCAGTCCCGCCAATGCAGACTTTCCTAAACACTTTGATGTTATTTGGGAATGGAGTAGCAGCAGTAATTCAAGATCTTAACTGTAGATGCTTTCTAACAAACTCGTTTTTTGCTGCATCTTAACTGTAGATGCTCTCTAACAAACTCATTTTTTGGTTAGCCATGTTGATTTCAGAAGTTATAGAAGTCTTCTCCTCCATTCATACCTCTTCTTTTCCCCTTATAAATGGAAGATATGCTCATGATTTCTTTTGCTTATACTAAGTGCTGACTGTTCTAGAAAATCATACTTAGTATTCCTTGCCTAAATGCGCAGAAATATCTATTTACTAGGTGCAAAATGATACTAGCTTTTTGAAGAAGAAAAATACGGTACTCCTAACTCATGGTTTAACATTTATGCTTGAGTTTTAGTTTTGTTCTGTTTTCCTTTCACCTTGGCTTATAGAGATGGTCTGTTGTGAGGTCATACTCATGGTTACAGACCTGTCTGGGTGGAAAAGTTTCTGTTCGTCGATAGGAACATTCTTTTTGTACTTGTACCAGTTAGCCCAAAAGACAGTTCCCACAGTTGAGCAAGCTGAAGGATTGCTAAGAACCAGTAGAAAAGCTCGATATGGTTCTCGTTTCTCTTTAACTTTTGAGAATAAAGGGGTAAATTCCAAAGATCACCCTTGACTTCAGATGTAGAAAAATTCCAACATTGCGGTGGCGCGCTTTTGATTTGGACTAGAAATGTAGATTAATACGATTATTGTTTTGCTGTCTTAGTCTGTTGTAGATATATTTCAATTGGCTGATAACGACAAGTTGGATTGTCCCATTTCTTTAACCAAATATTACAAAATTCCAGGAAGTTGCTGCCGAAAGTGGCACGCCAGATTTCTATATATTTTAATACATAAGCTTTTGGCTTAGCTATAGCGTCAGAGTGGTTGAATCTTCTCATTTATAGAAATTCAAAACACGGATAATGCACCATTTATTTGAACACTTTGCTTTATATCATTATCTCAAATTACTAAGTTATTTGTTCTTTCAGTAGTGCTGTAATTACTTCAATGGAGAATGAGAGAAAACCTCTTCATATAGTTATGTTCCCATGGTTAGCCATGGGACATATTATACCTTTTTTCCATTTATCAAAGTGCTTAGCACAAAGAGGCCATAAAGTAACCTTCATTTCCACTCCAAAAAACATCGAGAGATTAGATAAGGTTCCCTCCGATATTGCTCACCTGCTAAATATTATTAGCATTCCTTTGCCTAAAGTCGAAAACTTACCATATCAGGCTGAATCCTCAATGGACATACCTTATCAAAAAGCTCAGTTCTTGAAAATTGCTTTTGATTTGCTCGAAACCCCGTTATTCACTTTTCTTGAAAATTTATCAGACCCGAAACCAGATTGGATTATTTATGACTATGCATCTCACTGGCTACCTCAACGTGCACGCGAGTTAGGCGTCTCGTGTGCTTTCTTTAGTCTCTTTACAGCTGCAACTATGGCCTTTTTTGGACCTCCTCAGGTTTTGCTTAACGATGAGAGGTCAATACCTGAGGATTATACAGTTCTTCCGAATTGGATTCCTTTCGAAACGGACGTTAAATATCGGCTGCATGAGATAAAGAAGAACTTTGAAGCACCAGCAGATGAGTCTGGGACATCTGATGGAGCCAGATTTGGTGGTTCAATAGATGGAAGTGATGTTGTGTTGTTTAGAACTTGTGTTGAGTTTGAACCTGAATGGTTCAACTTGGTTTCTGAGCTATTTCAGAAACCTGTTATCTCTATTGGTGTTCTTCCTCCATCTATAGAAGATTTGGGCCACAACAGCAATCATACTACATGGCTAAGTATCAAAAAATGGCTAGATATGCAAAACCAAAATTCTGTGGTGTATGTTGCACTTGGAACTGAAGCAACACTGAGTCAAACTGAGCTGAATGAGTTAGCTCTGGGCTTAGAAAAATGTGGATTGCCATTCTTTTGGGTAATAAGAAATCAGCCAAGAATGAATCAAGAAGAGTCACAAATGCTTCCTGATGGTTATGAAGAGAGAGTTAAAAACAGAGGTATAATCTATAGAGGTTGGGTTCCACAGGCAAAGATATTAAGTCATTTATCGATAGGAGGATTCTTGACTCACTGTGGATGGAATTCGGTCATAGAAGCGCTATGTTTGGGGCGGGTTTTGATTATGTTTCCGGTGATGAATGACCAAGGTTTGAATACTAGGTTGTTGCAAGGTAAAGGGGTTGGTGTAGAGATACTAAGAAATGAAAATGATGGATTGTTTACTAGTGAATCTGTGGCTGAAACTGTGAAGTTTGCAGTGGTGAGTGAAGAGGGAGAGACATTGAGAGCAAATGCAAGAGAAATGAGAGGTTTGTTTGGAGATAGGAATAGTAATGGAGAGCTTATTGATAATTGTGTTGGTTATTTGATGGAAAATAGGGGACGCAAGTATTCTAGCTGAATAATCTTTGGCCCCCCAAAAAAGGAGAGAATAATCTTTATGATATCGCTGGACATTTTTCGTACAATAAATGTATATTTGATGTTTAATGTCCTTCTCCTTCTCTCATGTAGAAATAGATATGTGAAAGAAAATCGAGTTAAAATTCTTTTTGTTCCACTTTTCCTCCTCCTCCTTCAACCATGTAATATCGTGGACAATAACCGATTTTAAAATAGATGTTATAATCAAGATAAGTATTATTTTTTTCTTTTATTTTAAATTAATATCTACGTCGGATATATGATATTCTTGTTAGGCAACGTGTATTAAACCAAAATCAACACTCTTAAGAAAAACAAGAGGAAAAAGAAATAGAATAAATAATTTCGAATCCACAATTTGCTTGTGTGTCCTTAAGAAATTTTAACCCCCTCATTGTTGCCAAGGTAATGGATTAAATCCTCCCAGGATAAACGGAATAAACCTTCCTGCGACAGTGGCAATACTAGAAGCAGGATACCAACGAACTCAAAGAGCGGAGCGAATCACACACAATTTTCAAGAAACAAGAAAGCACAAAACTTTTTGGATTAATGATCTTGCAGAGAGAGGGAAAGTGATTATGTAGTTTCTGAATTTCTGGGGGTTTTTAGAATGGAAGCCATGCCTGAATTTATACGCAATTGTTGGCTTTGTGAAAAGGTACGGTGTCTGTTCACTATGAACAGACATCTGATTGGAAGACAACGTATTGTCTTTTAACGTTCTTTTAACGTTACTTATTAAATTGGGTCAACTAGTTTAACCAAATTAATTGGGTCAGTTTTTGAAGCCCAACCCAGTCCATTTAATTTTCCACCATTACCCAATTCACACTACTCATCTTTAAAGCCCAACGGCTTAAAAGTCCAACAATACCCCACATGAATAGGGAATGGCTATATAAAGAAGAAACATACATGGAAATAGTGTGATTCGCAAGAAAAGATCAACCGTATCTAGATAAGTAGGTTTCCCTTTGAACTTTCCATAGTGAACATATGTCGGATATACTAGGTCAATCAGTAGATTTGATATCTTTGAACCGTTGAATTTTGGTGTATACCTAAACAACCATATGTCACACAATCGACCCTTAACCTTCTTTTTGTTCTTATTGTTATGTTCGTTTCAGTCATGAACACAGCCTGGTCTCATAAGTGCGTAGAGAATCGGCCTTACAGAATTCTCCTCGAAGCGGCTTACACTTCACACTTACATAGGTGATTCCTAAATGTGTAATCTTATAGATTTACACTATTCGATAAAAAATACATCAAACTTAGGTAATTATTAAATAATATCTTAACATTTTATCTTTGTTACTGAACATTGTCTTCATCACGAGAATGGACCAAAATATTATATTTGACAATGTTGAACCGGTCATGCATAACTTTGTTTGCGCTCCTTGAACCTAGATCTCGGACCTCCAAAAATCTAGGTAGAGTTACTGCCATGATGACTTGTCCTCAGCCGTAGTCCCATTCCCTTAGATGATTTCTCAACTCCCTCTCTAGTTAGGCCTTTTTGTAAGCGGATCCGCCACATTATCCTTTGATTTTACATAATCAATTGTGATAATTCCACTAGAAAGTAGTTCTCTAACGGTTCTATGTCTGCGTCTTATGTGACGAGACTTTTCGTTATATAAAACGCTCCTTGCGCGTCCTAACGCGGCCTCACTATCGCAATGTACACAAATAGGAGCCAAAGGTTTGGGCCAGAATGGAATATCTTCTAAGAAATTTCGGAGTCATTCAGCTTCTTTACCGGCTTTATCCAAAGCTATAAACTTTGATTTCATTGTAGAGTGAGCTATGCATGTCTGTTGGGATGACTTCCATAATACTGCTCCTCCGCCAACAGTAAACACGTATCCACTTGTGGATTTTGTTTCTGTTGAGTCGGTGATCTAATTTGTATCACTATATCCTTCAATAACCACTGGATATTTGTTGTAATGCAGGGACAGTCTTGGGTACATTCTAAGTATCCCAAAACTCGTTTCATTGCCACCCAACGATGCTTGTTGGGATTACTTGTGAATCGACTAAGTTTACTTATCGCACAAGCTATATCAGGACGTGTATAATTCATTATGTATATTAGGCTTCCCAACACACGAGCATAATCCAATTGAGACGTGCTCTCACCTTTATTCTTTACAAGATTATGGTTCAAGTCAATTGGAGTTCTTGCACTTTTAAATTCCAAATGTTTGAATTTTTCAAGTACCGACTTCACGTAATGAGTTTGTGACAAAGCTAGACCTTGAGTAGTCCTTTGGATTTTAATTCCTAGAATCAAGTCGACGACTCCTAAGTCTTTCATGTAAAACTTATTAGCAAGCATATGCTTAGTAGCTTGTATGCCAGCAATGTCTTTGCTCATTATTAACATATCATCAACATATAAACAAACAATGACTATATGATTTGGAGTGTCCTTAATGTAAACACATTTATCACACTCATTAATCTTGAATCCATTTGACAACATTGTTTGATCAAATTTCGCATGCTATTGTTTCGATGCTTGTTTTAGTCCATATAGTGACTTAACAAGTCAACACACCTTATTTTCCTTTCCAGGAACCACAAACCCTTCAGGTTGGTGCATATAAATTTCTTCCTCCAAGTCACCATTTAAGAAGGTTGTTTTAACATCTATTTGATGGATTTGAAGATCCTACAATGCGGCTAAAGCTATCAACATCCGAATAGATGTAATTCTTGTTACCGGCGAGTATGTGTCGTCAAAATAATCAAGACCTTTTCATTGTCTAAATTCTTTGACAACAAGTCTTACCTTATACTTGTCAATAGTACCATCATCTTTCATTTTCCTTTTGAAAATTTATTTAGAACCCAAAGTTTTGTTCCCTGGAGGAAAATTAACTAATTCCCAAGTGTGGTTGTTCAATATGGATTCTATTTCTGTCACGGCCCTAAACCCAAGCCCGATCGTGATGGCGTCTCTCGTGAAGACAAGGCCAACCGAAACACTTCCAATTCATTTTAAGCAATTTAAAATAATAAATACTAAGTCTTTAACAAAAATAAAATACCAAAATATCAGTGAAAGTACTAAAAACCAACACAGTCCGATATCAGAGTGTCAACAGTCATGAGCATCAAAAACCGTACTACAAGTCTGAAAGTCTACTCCACTACTACCTAACTGAATCAGAAAGGAAAAAAGATAGAGGGAGATTGCATTGGGTTGCGAATCGCCAAGCATCTAACTATAAATCTCCGAAGACCTGTTGGAACTATCAACCCTCAATGGCAGGACCTGTAGCGCCCGAATCTGCACATAGGGGTGCAGGGAGTAAAGTGAGTACTCCAACTCAGTGAGTAATAAAAATAAATGAAGAGTGAGTGATAGGAAATCACGAAAAGTACATCAACATGATGTATAGAAGCAGTACAAAACCAATAAGAAAGCAATAAAGCTGTGAAATCTCTTAAGCATCTTAGCTCAGTTTAAAACTTCTTCAAAAATGGCTTTTCAACAATTAAGCAATTGTATGCAAAGCAATTAGAAAAGATAAGCATAGAAGATCCGCCCCTCGGGCACAATTACACAATTAAACAGGTAAATAACAGGTAAATAAGAAAGATAACCACATAAAGGTTCACCCCTCGAGCACAATGTCAACAAATTCACCCCTCGGGCAATATCTCAAAACAATACCAGCCCCTCAAGCTATATCTCAGAACCATACCAGCCCCTCGGGCTATATCTCACATCACAATGGGTACCCGCACTCACTTGGGTGTGCAGACTCCTGGAGGGGCCTTACGACCTAAGCGCAATATCAAGCCATCTCGTGGCATCATAAACAGGCTCTTGGCCTCATATCAATATCAAGCCACCTCGTGGCGCATAATCTCAGGCCCTCGGCCTCATTATCATAATTAGTATATCACTGCTGTGGCGTGCAACCCGACCCAAAAGTATCCTCACAATACATGCCTTCGGCCTTACTCAGTCAGAATCTCATAAGCCCCTCGGGCGTCAGTAAAATATGAAGCTCAGCTCAAATATATTTGAAAATATCAATTACTGTGTTTAAAACAGAATAACATAGCTGAGTTTTTTAAAATAGTGGAAATATAACATGACTGAGCACAAGTACGAAATCCAACAGTGAGGAAAATACCATTAACAATCCCCTAAAGGTTCAAACAGTTGGCACGAAGCCCAAATATGGCATTTAGCACAAAGTATAATAATATCAAATAATTAGCTGCTAATTATACAGAAAAATAGTCATTCTGGATGGACTAAGTCACAATCCCCAACGGTGCACGATCACATGCTCGTCATCTAGCGTGTGTTGTACCTCAACATAGCGCGACGCTATGCAACTCGAGGTTTCATACCCTCAAAACAGCATTTAAAATCATTACTCACCTTAATCTGGCCCGAAAGTAAGCTGGCAATGCCTTTGCCCCTCGAATCGGCCTCTAAATGCTCCAAATCTAACCAAAATCAGTATATTATCATCAACATAAGCTAAAGGAACGAAGCCCAAGCAAAAATTATCAAATTATATAAAAAATCCCGAGATTGTCCAAATTCGGCCCCGGGCCCACGTCTCAGAATCCGACGAAACTCACAAAATTCGACAACCCATTCAACCACAAGTCCAACCATACCAAAATTACTAAATTTCGATAAAAATTCGGCCTCCAAATCTTCAAATCTTGTTTCAAATCCCTAAGTCCAAATCTCCAATTTACACCTCAAAAACATGTAATCTTGTCGGATTATTCAATGATAATTCAATATTATAGAGTACAAAATAATCACAAGTGACTTACCTCAAGATTCCCCATGATTTCTTGCTCAAAAATCGCCCGAAGCCGTGCTCTTTCACAAAAAAACGTAAAAATGAGCAAAAAAACCAGAACATCGTTTATAACCCGATTCTGGTCCTAAGAGCCCCATTTCCGTCTCTAAAAGTGCCAAATCTGATCGCTAAAGGTGCGCACCAGATCTTTCTACACCAGCATTTTCACTAAAAAGACTCTAACTCCACCATACGAACTCAAAATTCGATGATTCTTGTTCCTATGAGTCACAAATAATAATTTGAACATAGTCCTTCAATCAAAACTCAATACGGAGCTCATTTTCTCAGTGAGATACCCATTTCGGTCGTTAAACAATTAACTCATGTTTCGCGTCAAAAACCCAATTGCAACTTGATGAAATTAGACCAAACTTTCTATATCACTCCTATAATTCATTATCAAAATTTCAGAAGTCTTGAAATCAAATTTCAATCTCTAGAACTAAAAATGGACCTTTGAATCATTACATGTTTATGCTCAAAACGGCAAAATCTTCTAAAAACTCTTCCAAAACTTATCCTAGCCTCATGGGACCCCGACCAAACATGCTAACACACCCCCATGACATCATTCAAACTTGTTCCAGCCTTTGGAGCACTAAAAAAAATATCAAAACGTCGAATCACCCTCGGATTCAAGCCCAAGATTTCCAAAACTTTCGAATTTTGAATTCGATCAAAAAGTCTATCAAACCTCGTCCGAATGACCTGATATTTTGCAAACACATCACAAATAACACAACGGACCTACTCCAGTTTATGAAATTCCATTCCGACCCCTATATCCAAATCTCACCTATCTACCGAAAAATGCCAAAATTCCAATTTTGCCAATTCAAGCCTAAATCTACTCCGGACCTCCAAAATACATTCCGATCACGCTCCTAAGTCCCAAATCACCTAATGGAGCTAACTAAATCATAAAATTCCAATCTGAGATCATATTCTAACAAGTCAAAACTTGGTTAAATCTTTCAAATATTTAAGATTCAAACTGAGAACTATTCTTCCAAATTCATTCCGATCATCCTGAAAACCAAAACCAATGATTTAAATTAGTCATAATACATTACAAGGGGGTAGTCATGCCCGAGAACTAGCGAGCGAAGTGCAAAATCTCAAAACGACCGGTCGGGTCGTTACATCCTCCCCTGCTTAAACATACGTTCGTCCTCGAACGTACCCAGAATTGTTCCGAAGACCATCAAATCGCTGTGTAACCTTACCATGCACATACCCGGGGTGATCCCCCGTCACCCTATCTCATATAGGTCCGATAACACAATGTAACTGAAATTTCACAACCAACCTAGCCCATAAACCTTAGAACCACATTTCCACTTCTGAAATCATCTACAAGATTAAAATCTCACATTTATACTCTGAATAAGACCGAACAAGTTGTAATAACACATACCTGTAACCTCAGGGGCAATTACATGACATACCACATAACTCAAACACTTGTAGCGATAACTTCTAATCACAGCAGTTGCTCAAAACATCCAAATTTTGATAATAAGCCTTTTATCAAATAAAGCCTCATTACAACACTTCTGTATGTGAGCACGTGATTTTTGCTCCAAGCAATTTTATTCCAAAAGATTCA
>MDKF010773255.1:0-94124 GCA_026770625.1 Nicotiana glauca | reverse complement strand
CCCGGTAAAGCTAATGTTGTTGCAGATGCTCTCAGCCGTAAGTCAATGGGAAGCTTAGTACATATTGATGCATGTTAATGGGGGTTTACTAAAGAGCTTCATCAGCTAGCCAATATGAGAATCAGATTGTTAGACTTTGATGACGGAGGTGTTACTGTACAAAATACATCAGAATCATCTTTGGTAGCGGAGGTAAAATCACGGCAATATGAAGATCCTATCTTAATACGATTGAGAGAGAGATACGGCTTTTGAGGTCGTAGAAGATGGGGCCCTGAGATACCAGGGTCGATTATGTGTGCCTAATGTGGCGGGGTTGGGAGAAAAGATCATGTATGAGATTCATCAATCCCGATATTCCATCCACCCCGGCTCGACCAAGATGTATCATGATGTTAAGGAGCAGTATTGGTGGGATAACATGAAGAAGTCTATTGCAGAATTTGTAGCCCAGTGTCCCAATTGCCAACAGGTAAAGATAGAACATCAGAAACCCGGTGGATTGCTTCAGAATATAGAGATTCCGACCTGGAAATGGGAGGTGATTAATATGGACTTCATTATTGGATTACCTCGCTCTTATCATAAGTTTGACTCCATCTGGGTGATAATTGATCGACTTACAAAATGTGCCCATTTTCTGCCAGTTAAGACAACATACACAGCAGAAGATTATGCGAAGTTGTATATCAAGGAGATTGTTAGGCTTCATGGTGTGCCAGTATCTATTATATCAGACCGAGGAGCTCAATTTACGGCTAACTTTTGGAGGTCTTTTCAGAAGGGTTTAGGCACACAAGTGAATCTCAGCACTGCATTTCATCCGCAAACTGACGGACAGGCTGAACGTACCATTCAGACACTGGAAGTTATGCTACGAGCATGTGTTCTAGATTTTAAGGGAAATTGGGATGACCATCTTCCACTAATAGAATTTGCCTACAATAATAGCTACCATTCCAGTATTAAAATGGCCCCATATGAGGCACTATACGGGAGAAGATGTAGATCACCAGTTGGATGGTTCGAAGTCGGTGAAACTGAATTATATGGTCCAGATTTGATTCACCAAGCCATTGAGAAGGTGAAGGTGATACAGGAACGATTGAGGACGGCACAAAGCAGGCAAAAGTCTTATTCCGATATCCGACGTCGTGATTTGGAGTTTGAGGTTGGTGATTGGGTTTTCCTGAGGATCTCACCAATGAAGGGTGTTATGCGTTTTGGGAAGAAAGGTAAGCTGAGTCCAAGGTATATCGGTCCGTATAAGATTCTTCGCCGAATTGGACAAGTTGCTTATGAGTTAGAATTGCCATCCGAATTGGAATTTGTCCACCCGGTATTCCATGTATCTATGTTGAGAAAATGTATTGGAGACCCTTCTCGAGTTGTCCCTGTCAAAGATGTACAAGTTACAGAGGATCTATCATATGAAGAAGTACCAGTGGCTATATTAGATCGACAAGTCCGCAAGCTGAGAACAAAAGATGTAGCTTCCGTCAAAGTATTATGGAGGAACAAGAATATGGAAGAAATGACATGGGAATCAGAAAAAGAGATGAAGTCTAAATACCCTTACCTATTCCAGAATGATGATAAAAAGGATGCTGGTGGAACGCAGGATACATTGTAAAGGTGAAACGGCTTTATGAGGTAAGCAATAACTTGAGAACACTCTTCCTTAATACAAAAGGATGATATGTAAATAATTTACATGTCTATAATGCTTTATGTAGCCTTGTGAGGCCATACGTTGGGCTTAACTGCTTGCAAATTTTGCTAGTGACCATTTTATAGGGAAAATTGACAAGAAATTTCCGTTGGAATCTACGATGATTTGGACTCCCCATAAACCCTTACATTCGAGGACGAATGTTTCTAAGGGGGGGAGGGTGTTATAACCCATATCCACACGCGTTAGTTCATGCCATATGTTAGTTAACACAAATCCAATAAGTAATTATCCTTGAGATGATAAGAAGTTAATCATATTGATCTGAAGTGATACAAGGGTGCATAAGGGTGATTAACAAGTATTAGAAGTTAAACGAATCAAAGATGTTGTAACTCGTATTTTTGGGTAAATCTATAGGTGCTTAATATACTAAGGAGGTCATGGTTTAAGGTATTTGAATCATATAATATCCGTATCATAAGTCTTGAAGTCAAACGAGTTATGAAACAAAAGTCGACAAAAGTTGTCACAACTTAGGTTCATAGTTTTACTTAAACTTTAGGTCAAATGTTATTAAGCTTTTCTCCCAATATACTTGGAATTAAGGGGTGATCTACCCACCAAATTGAAGATCTATGAGTCTAGTTTCCAACGCATTAAACCGTTTATCAATACGACATTGGAGTAGAGAGATATAGGCATTTTTGTGAGACTGCACAAGCTGCTATGTGACAAGTAGGTGTGTCACCTACTTGTTTAAATGATGGCCCAATAAGAGGGAATTTCGGGGCAGCTATTGAGCCCATTTAAAGTGTTATCTCCTTCAATATAAACCTCATTATATATCACAAATAATCAGACCTAAACCCCTGCAAACTTCCTCCCAAAAATTCTCCACAAACCCTAATTGATTTTCCCTCTCTTTCAAGTTCAAATTAGGGGTAAACCCTAGAGTTTGAAGAACCAAGATAAAGGCTGAGTTATCCAACAAGTAAGGTGAGTTTACTGCTGTATTTCATACATTTATTCTTCTGTTAATTCATGGTAACTCGTTCTATACATGTAAGAACTCACGGGACGGTGATCGGAAGCCGTGAGTTCAAGTTATTCACTTGTAGCGGACTGTTTTGTGGACTGTTTTGTGCTGCTGTTGGGCTCCGTTTTTATTATTGTTTTGTGGAGTTTTGGAGGAGGCAGGGTGTGGAGAAACACCATATATATGTTGGGTTGTGGTCTGTTAGTTCTTCGTAATATTTTTGGGTCGTTTGATACGACTATGGTGTCCGTCGTATGTATGAAGTGATTAGGTTGTGTGTGGACTGTTTTGGGAGGCTCAATATGTTTATTAATGATGTTGTTTAGGCTGTTTGGTGATTGTTTTGAATGGTGTGAAGTCATATATATAGGGGAGGTGCTGTCCGTTTCATCGTAAAATAGGTTGTGGTCGATACATAATAGTTATGACGCTTGAATGATAACTATAGTATCGTTTCTCTTGTTGTAGACTAAGGAGTCGTGAAAATTGCATAGCTTGAGATTGGGGCAGTATATACAAGGTATGTGAGGCTATACCTTTCCTTCTTTTGCACGACTCCGATTATACATAATGTGATGAACGAGCTTCCAAAGATACTCTACTCTTAGAAGCTAGCAGTACTTACATTGTTTCCCCTCTTATGGAACGATTGATGTTAATGTTGCTTCTCTTATTCTTATGTTATCAATGTTGTTGGTATTTCCTGATTCTTATAAGGTTCATAGTGAAGAGTTACTCCTAATAATGCGTACAAAGGATACGTTACGTCACTCCTAAAGGTTTATAACATAATTCCTTGAGTCAAGCATGCACTATATATATATATATATATATATATGTGTCTATCTTACTCTACCGAGCCGCGCTATAGACGGCCGGGTATGGCACCTACTGTGCAACCACTGATCAGTTGGGTTTTACTGAGCTCTACGTGGCCGGGTACGATCTACCGAGCCTTATGATGGCCGGGTACGTTTTTACCGAGCCTATTACGGCAGGGTACGATATGATGATGATGATGCCCACAGAGGCATATGTTTTAAAAAGTTTATATATTTATACATATGTATCATGCACTTCATGTCAGTAGCCCTCGGAGGTGCTCAGATGTTACAGGTTGTATATTCTCTATCCATGTTTATATTACTGTTCGTGTTTATGCTTCCCTGCCTTACATACTCAGTACTTTATTCGTACTGACGTCCTTTTATTTGTGGACGCTGCATGTCGTGCTGCAGGTCCTGATAGACAGGCAGGTGTAGCTCCCCCACCACAGTAGGCTGTCCAGTTCAGCAGTGATTGGCGAGATCCCTTCTCCGGACTTGCCTTGGTCTTGGTATGCATTTTTGTTATAGACATTATGGGTATGTCGGGGCCCTGTTCCGGCTATGTTGCAGTACTTATGTTCCTATAGAGGCTCATAGACATGTGTCGACTCATGTATAGTTTGGTATGCCTTGTCGGCTGGTTTTTGTTGTATAGCCTTTCATGATAATGTGGTAGGTTGTACCATATATATATAGTTTCTTAATTGTCTGGTCATCCCATGTTATGTAGGTTCATGACATCATATTTTATTGTTGGTTGTCCATGATCTATGTCTACCATTTTTATTGACCTCCTCAGCTCTAAAAGATAATAAAGAAGGTTAGATAAAATGTACGTTGGTGCTCGGCAAGTATGGTCGGGTGCTAGTCATGGCCCTCCAGTTTGGGTCGTGACAGGTAGGCTGGATGGTGAATCGTTTTAAGTCTCTGAGTGTTTTGGGACGTATTCGATGGAGAGGCCTCTATCGGGATTATGCTGCGATTTCTTTCTTTTTGGAGAGCAAGGTGCTAGAAGATATACTCCGATCCATTGATACGATATACGTGCTATTGCTCTGAATCGACCTGTTCTCAGGCCGAGTCGTGTTGTTTTGCTGATTTTCATGTTGCTTTATTTTTTATTAGGAACCTTTATCTTTTTTCATAAAAAGAAGGGGGTATTTTCGATTGCTCGATATAATAATACATGCTCTCGCTTTAGCGAGGTTTGGCCGTATTGACCGTCTTGACCTGGTACACCATTTTCATGTAGGGACCTTTGCTCGACGCTTCCCTACCTCCCATTAGTTCGGTGGATTTCAAGGGGAATGATCCTAGCTGCCTTGAAAGTTGGCCGTGGCTTCGAGCGATTTTGTGGAGTTTCCCTCCTGGTAGCTTTGCGGGCATTGCCTCATTAAAAATCTTTCCGATAAAATCCCTTCTTCTTTTTGGGATAAAAAACTCGGTCCAAGGAAAAGAGTGCAACGGGCGTGCCTTTTTTAGGAGGTCTCGAAATCTTCTGATAGTGCCGGTGTCTCGATATCTTTGGTCAAGTGCCTGCACGAGGTTTATTTTCTATCTTGAAAATAAAATAAAATAAGCAGTGGTACATTGGGACGGGATACGTAGTTGGTTCTCTGGATTTGACTTGTTACTATCGCCCGAGGTCACGTATGCGATGCAGATTTCTGTTTTTGCATTTTGTCAAACCTGACCAGTGTTGTGGCCTGATTCACACACAAGTTTATTAGGAGGCGGGGGTATGGGGGACGACAGTGCGTCGTGTATTGAGAACATTTCCCTTGCCACGTGTTGCTCTCCGTAGAAATTTTTAATTCTGCCCTTTGTCGGGAATTTTATCATCTGGTAGAGGGTGGATGGTACTGATCTCATGCAATATATCCATGGTCACACGAACAAGGCGTCATACCTCATGTCTCCCGCGATGACATGTAACTTGGTGTTTTGGGTTGTGCCAGCCTCGGTGATGGGGATGACAATTTATTCTTTCTTCATTTCTCTAGCCATGTTAAACCCATTGAGGACTCGAGTGGCGGGCATGATCCATTCGGTTAATATGAGCCGTTCTACCACCCTCGACCTGATAATATTGGCCGAGCTACCTGGATCCACGAGTACACGTTTTATCTGAAAAGAATTTACAAGAAAGGAAATTACCAGGACGTCGTTGTGGGGTTGAGATAGGGCCTCTGTTTCTTCTTCATTGAAGGTAAGGGCGTCCTCGGGGATATATCACCGAGTCCGTTTCTCCCAGGTGATGAATATTTTTGTTTTCCTCATCATGGGTTCCTGCGAAGTATCGGCTCCCCCTATGATCTTGTGGATGACTTGTTGTGGTTTGTTTACTCCGTTCTTCTTGGCTGTCTCCCTGTCTAGGAATTGATTTTTTGCCCGGTCGATGAGGAATTCTCGGAGGTGCCCTTTGCTAAGTAGACGGGCTACTTCTTCTCATAGTTGATGGGAATCCTTGGTCTGATAGCCGTACGTGTTGTGGAACTCACACGTCAAGTTGTAATTTCTCTACAAAGGGTCTGCCTGCACTGTTCTTGGCCATTTTGCATCCCGGATTTTGCTGATAGAGAACACGATGTCTTATATGTCGACACTGAAGTTGTATTCCGATAAGTGGGATGCGTCGGCTGGTGCCATGTTTCGATCAAGTCTGGTCCTATTGATGATCCCCCAATGATCCTATCATCGATGCATTCTCTGATCGTTGCGGTGCAGGTTGCGCCTAGGGGCGTTCCACCTTTCTTCGAGGTACGATTGAAACCTTTCTTTACTTGGTTTCATCTCTTTCGCCAGGAGTCTGCTGGGGTATATTGATCCCGAAGGGGCCCCCAGTTGGTCATCCTCAACCCTAATCTTCGATTGGTACCAGTTATGGACGTCTGACCAGGTCACGGCTGAGTACTCGATCAACTTCTATTTCTGCTTTTTCGAAGCCATGGAGCTCCGTTCGTTCAGGTCTTGGGTGAAGGTCTGCACCGCCGAATCACCGGAGACTAGTGGCAGCTCCATCCGTTCCATCTGGAATCGGGACATGAATTCTCGCAGCATCTCGTTCTCTCTATTCTTGATTTTCAAAATGTCAGACTTCCTTATTGCCACTTTAATGGCTGAGGTGTGTGCTGTTACAAAAGAGTCAGCTAACATGGTGAACGAATCTATGGAGTCGGGAGACAGGTTATGCTACCACATAATGGCCCCCTTTGAAATTGTTTCTCCGAATTCTTTCAGCAGTACGGATTCAATCTCGTCGCTCTTGATGTCGTTACCTTTTACTGCACAGGCGTACGCATTGACGCATTCTTTGGGGTCGGGGGTGTCGTTGTACTTAGGGAGTTCCAGCATTCTGATCTTCTTCGAGGTAGGTTTCGGGGCTACTTCTTTGGGGAATGGCCTTTGAATGAATTTCTTTGAATCTAAACCCTTAAGGACCAGATGAGCGCCTCGGATCTGTTCGACCCTTGAGTTATAGGTCTCAACCCTTTTATCATTGGCTGCGATCTTTTTATCTCCCGATTCGATCCTTTTGGTAAGGTCCTTGAGCATTTTTACGATGGCGGGATCAGCCACTGATCCGTTGTTGCTCGATCTTTCAAGTACTCGCTCGACGGGGGGAGCTGCATCTGGTGCCACTGTACTGGGGGTTCTTGGATGGCTTTGTAGCTGAGCGATGGCTAGTTGTTTTGCCTGCAACATTTCAAAGATAACATGAAGATTGACTTCCTGTTCTTCCTGGGCCAGGGTCTTTTACGCTTCCTATTGGTCGTTGTATCGTACGCTCCTGTCGGTGTGAGAAGTTTCGTCTACTTGCTTAGCATCCTGCGAATCTGGATCCACTAGGATTGGTCCGGGAACGACGTTAGGATTCTGCGGAGGTGCTCCAGCGGCCGGAACAACCAAGTCGTTTTCCTCATGGCCTTCGAGATTGTTATTCTCAACTCTGGTTATCGAGTCAGACATTTCGACCTGCAATCAAAACATCTCCTGCAAGAAAAAGTGTGAAAGATACGGTGTGTTTAAGTGACGAAACTAGCAAGAAAATAATCACTATTATTTTTAGCCCCACAGTGGGCGCCAAACTATTTACCATAAAAATGGTAACAATTAAATTTGTAAATGGGATTCTAAAAATACGTGATCTATTCTCGAGCTACTTTATAAGGGAGGTTAGTGCTAAAACGTGAGGTAAAATGATAAAGATCGAGCTAATCAAAGCAATAATCGAACCAGTAATGGGGTGTTGCTCGGTCGCAAAGCCAGCCTGTGGGTACCTCGGGGCCGAGCCTTAAGCCTATCTCGGGCTTAACGAGGGTAGTCAGGAAGGGAACAATAGGTAATAATATGGCTAAGCAAAGCTCTATATCACCGGGGAAGGGGATAACAGGTAAAACTATACCTATGTAAGGCTCTATACTATCAGTATAGAGCAAAATAATGAAGAACAAACGAGGAAAGAATAAAGTGTTAAGGCGATCTCGGGATATGCTTATTCGACAAACTAAGAGAATAGTTAACAATTGAAATGACTTAGAACCAGAGAGAGATAAGAGAAAGGGGAGAGAAAACATTATTGCTCTTTTGTAAGACAATTGGAGGTCCTTTACAATGTTTTGATGACCCTTCTTTTATAGAAAAGGGATGTCCAAATTTAGTACGGAATACACAATACATTAAAAGAATGAGATGTGACGGCCCGTTTTTCTTATGCCATCTGAAGACTAGCGTTGAGCCGCTCGGATAAGTCTCATGGACCCCGGATATATCTCCCGGGGGTGTCTTCGCCCATCGAGGCCTGGCTGATGCCCGATCTGGGTAAGGCGTTGGTAGATCTTGAGGGGAGCGACCGAACCGAGATCCCGTGCCTTCATGATTTACTCTTCGATGCATTATGTCGAGGGAAAATCGGTCTTCTGATTTCCCCGCGCACATAGACTCAATCTCATATTTCAGAGCATACGAAAGTATCCTATCGCGAAACTAATTCAGTAGACTATCATACCAAGTGCCCGAGAAAAACTTCATATCTTTTTTGAGGAATATTTGTCTGTTTCATAATTGGGATGCAATGACCACACAAGCCATTGTCTGATGACTATTTAATTTGGTTTCTCTTTCAAGGGGTGAATGGGCAAGGATTCATGGCGCGAGGCATTACTTTTCAAGACGTTTCTTGAGCTCAGATGCTACAGGCAGTAGCTTTAAAAGCAACTGCTGATTCCTGCACCTTCAATAGGTGTAAATTCGACGGTTTTCAGGATACTTTATACCCACATTCTGCAAAGCAGTTCTACAGGGAGTGTACAATTTTTGGCACCATTGACTTTATTTGTGGCGATGCAACGCCGGTGTTCAAAAATTACTTAATTGAAGCACGTATGCCACTTCCTAGCCAATATATTACCATAATGGCACAACGGAAAAATGATGATAAAGAAGCATCAGGACTCGTGTTGCAAAATTGCACGTTAAAATTAGCGGGTAATGTAACTATGTATGTAGGGCGACTATGGGGTTACTTTTCAAGTACTGTGATCATGCAGAGTTACATAGACCAATTGATAAATCCAAAAGGCTGGATAGAGTTTCAGGGAGAGCCCCTAGTTTGCCCATTCTATATGGAATTCAAAAATAGAGTACCTAGTGCAAACACAACGGAACGTGTGACGTGTGCGCATGTCACTAATGATCCTAATGACGCATCAAGTTTCACTGTCAGGAATTTTATCCAGGGTGATAAATGGATACCATCCACAGTCCCACATTACTTAAGATCTCCTATGAATGCAAATGACATTTGTGTCTCCCCATTGTCTTTTCGATTTTAATATCCTTTCTTTTTCTTACCAATTGGAACTCTTTAATGACATTTGCTATTTTCCTTTACGATTTGAATAGTGTCTTTGTAACACATGGGCCGAGAATATATATCAGGCACCTACAATCTTGATTTTTTAAAATCTCTAATGGGGTTGCAGTAGAGGAGGACTATGATTTGAAGGTAACGGGGCACAAATATTTTTTATATAAACATATTTTTGTTTTAATCATTTGATATCCAGTATTCACAGGATTGACTAATTCCGATTAGCACGGTATAGGGATCATTAACAGGGAACGCTCCCTTACTAAGAATTTCTTCATTCTAAGGGTTTAACATAAACATGCCAATTACGAACTACAAAATTTGGTGTGTACCCTTGGAAAACAAAATTATTGTGACAATTTATGATCAAAGCATAAACTTCAAACATATTATCAAATATCATTAATTTGGCGCTAATATAACAAAAGTAAAATTCTATGTCTTAACACTAACAGAATATAATTATCAATTGAAACCGTTAAAGTTGACAATTATAGTGCAAAGATGCTCCGGCATTTGCTTAATACAGTTACACAAAAAATTATTCATTGCTTGCAAACAAGATTGGGCTATTAATGGCTTCAATTTGGAACACATCACTTATAATGATATATTCACGTAAACCATCGGGCCGAAACACTTGAAAATCACAAAACAATAATAACATCTCAAAAAAGGAAGAGCCTGCTTTACTTTTCTAATTCATCGGGTTATAGGGCGATGCTAAAGATAGCGAGTTTACAATTATTTGAAAATATCTAACAAACTCAATGTTGTTGCAGTAAAATGCAAAAAATTATCACTCCTCGCTTTTAATGGGTCCTTTCGAACTGGTTGTTCAGTGAAAAACTCTTCACAAGTGGCGGAACCAGTAATGGCACTACTTATCTCACTATTCACCATATCAAAGTTCTCGTCTAAATCTTTTATCGAATTTGTAATTTGTGACACGGCTAGTTTATAATTATCCCCACAAATCTGAAGGCATTGCTCGAGAATGTGCTCCATCGGTTGCTTTAACATAATTAGAGTTTGATTATAAATATCCTTAGCCTTGCCTAAAGACAATTGAAGCATAATACGCACCAAACCTTTCTTATCAGCTGAAGAACTTCTAGGATCCATTGTTAGAGAATTGACACATAATTTGTAGTCTGTAGACTTTTTGCAAACATCTTCTATCAAATCTCCGGAGGAATGAGCCACTAAAGAGAGAAAGATAAAGCAAATCACTATTGATTTTCCTATGGAATTCATCATCTTGTTCTTTTTACATCTTTTATGTGTTATGATGAACTGATCTTATAGAATATAGTATTCATATTTATGTTGGTATTACTCGAATGAGATTGTGGATATCCGATTTTACTTCTTTTTTTTTTTTGGGAAAAAGAATTAAATGCTATAAATAACCTTCATACTCAATGTGGATGAAATTTCACTAAGCAATTTTCTAATACTAAAATTATTGTTACGAACAAATTATTCTAATTAATTTTTTATGCTCATTATTTTGTTATTCCAGTATCATATATGCTTACATAATTTTAATTTTTTAATTTATGAATAATTTATTTATTATATAGGTAAGTCCAATATATAAATTAAAAAGTTAAAAAAATAAAAAGAAGGTAAATATTTAGGAAAAATACATAAGTACCCCCAGACCTATACCCGGACTCTCAACTACACACTTTTCCTATGCGGAATTTTTATTACCCCCTAAACTATTTTGAATTAGAATTACTTGCACCCTTAAAGCTAACGTGACAGAGTGTGTGTATTTCACTCTCCTAACGAGAGTGAGAAGCAAGAAAGAATAATTTTCAAATTTTTCTTTTTGCTTTTTTACCATGTTTTCTTACTTTTTTCCTTTTCCTTTGTCTTTGTCTTTTATTTTTTTTTCGTTTCTTCTTTAATTCCGGCGGGTATTCATTCACCGGCGACTTTGTCTAACTCGTTTTCCTACATTTATTCTGTTTTTCTTTTTCTTCTATTTATCCCTTTTTACAGACAAATTAAACTGTAAAAAAAAAATCTATTCATAAGCAAAGGAAAATACAGTCAGATTTGGGAGGGAAGGGGGGAGGGGGGAAATTCATCATCGAAAGTCTTCCCACGCCAAAAAATTGAGGTATTGAGATTTTAACTGGAAAAAGTCTTCTCAGCTTATATTTTTTTTTTTTGCTCTTCCTCCCACACATAAGTAATACTTTCAACATAATTTTATATATATATATATATATATATATATATAAATCTAAACACACTTAGAAAAAAAATAAACATCTATTGCCCAAGAAAAAGAATACGCCGGAAAAAATGGTGTCCTTAAATTCCGACGACCACCCTTTTATGTCGACAATGACCAAACCAAAAGAAAGAGAATGAAATAGCAAAAAAATAAGGATAATAAGAAATAAGAAAAAGGATAAGAAAAAGAAGAAAGAATAAAAAAGTACTAAATATACATGTGGTCGCGCGTGTAGTTCACCACTTTCCAAGACTTTAGTTGTCACGACCCAATTTCCATACCCGGTCATGGTGGCGCCTCTCGTGAAGATAAAGCCAGCCAACAGAACATCAAAACCTCTTTAGCAGTTACTTAGCATGAATAAGTCTAAAACATTAATTAAATTAACATAAACGTGGAAGAAAACTAATAAAACATGGATTGTCTGAAGGAAAATCTAAAGATATGAAATAGGAGAGATAAGGGATGCGGACGTCAACAGCTACCTCGTTACTTCGACTAGCCTCCTAATTTGGGAAGAATCAGTGCTCAGGGGTAGACTCCACAATGCCTGTATCTGCACACATGGTGCAGGGAGTAATATGAGTACTCCGACCCAGTGAGTAACAATAATAAATAATATCTGAAAGTAAGAAAGCACACAACATCACAAGGCAGTTCTATATCAGGCAGTAAAAGCAGGAAATCCATAGAACAAAACAACGTAAAAGTGAAATTTCCTTGTTAAAGTAAAACCAGTAAATCAGGTAAGATATCAAATAAATAGTGAATAGAAATCTGCCCCTCGGGCCCAGTATCAATCGCTCAGAAATAGTATCATCCCCTCGGGCTCACTATCATATTACTCAGATCAGTATCAGTCCCTCGGGCTCAGTATCACATCACATGGGTACCCGCGCTCACTGGGAGTGTACAGACTCTGGGAGGGGCCCCTTTTGGCCCAAGCGCAATATCAAACCACCTCGTGGCATATAAAAGAAGGCCTGAAAGACTTCTCACATCACACTCGAGGCCTGAAAGCCTCCTCACAATACACTCGAGGCCTGAGAGCCTCATCACATATCACTCGAGGCCTGAAAGCGTCCTCACCTCACACTAAAGGCCTGAAAGCCTCACTCTGTCCAGAAAATATCATAAGACCCTTGGGCATCAAATAAATAATAGTTCTCAGCCCAATATATCGATGAAATATCATTTAAAGTCTAAAAATTCATTTGAAGCGGCTGAGTTTGCAAAACAGTATAATCATTAGGACTGAGTTCAAATAACGTATCAAAATAGTGAGGAAATAGTGATAACAATCCCCGAAGGATTCAAATAATTGGCTTTAATATTAAATTGCAGGATTTGATTTGATATTTCTATTGAGACTTCTTATGTTATTTGAACTACTCGCCACTGCTGTTAGACTTTATTTACTTTAGTTACTTACTGAGTCTATGTACTCACGTTACTCCCTGCACCTTGTGTGCAAATCCAAGTGCCCGATCATCAGAGTGAGAGCATCCAGCACTTTCAGAGTTTTTCGAAGATCGCAAGGTAGTTGCACGACGTTCCAGCCCTGCTTTCCTCCTTCCTATCTTTGTATTTGTTATTTTAGACTATTTATATTATTTAGACAATGTTGGGTTGTATTTAGAGGCTTATGACTAAATACTCTAGATTCATGTTGTGTTAGTGTATTTCATACTATTTTCTATATATTGTTGTTGATTTATATATTACTTAAGGAAGCTTTGAGACTTAATCAGTTTTAGAAAATGATTTCTATAAAAGAAATTCAATGTGGTAAGTGTTGGATTTGCTTGCCTAGTACTGTGATTGGCGCTATCACATCGGGGCATTTGGGGTCGTGACACAAATTTTTATTGGTTATGCAAACGCAGGATATTACATGAAGTTCATTCTTCATACCAAGATAGAAACAACTTATAAATTAAGTGACTCAACACGAATGAGACCTGTGGTTTTTTTTAAGAGAATTAATAATATTGAAGATGATGCTGCTAGCATAGCTCAATTGAAATAAAGTTATATTGAAGGAGACATAATAAAGAACATTTCACCAAAGTTTTGCAAAGACAATGTTCAATATAATGATGAAATGAATGTTCAAGAAATTCGTTCAATTGATAATTTGGCAAAATAATTCACTAAGGCATTGTCTATCTCAATAATAGAGAGGTTGTTATACAAGCTTGGAATTCGTAGTTTCTGAGAAATAAATTGATGTTTTCATCAAGGGGAGGCACATATGCATTGTACTATTTTTTTCCATGACTAAGGTTTTATTCCACTAGGTTTTCCTTTCAAGGTTTTTAATGAGGCAACAAGTAATGTGTATTACAAGATATGTGTACTTTTTTTCCCACTGGGTTTTTTTTCTAGTAAGGTTTTAACGAGGCACATTATATTTAGACATCCATGGGGGAATGTTATGAATTATTGTCGTGCTTCCTTTTTCCCTCGCGGGGAGTCCGGGTTTCGACATTCATTGAAAACAAACCATTTCCTTTTGATAATTTGGGTGTTTGAAGTGTCGCCACCTAACGGATTGTGGTGCGTTAGGGCACCAAGTGCGATCAACACATGACCTAGTTTACATTACCAGAGATTAGGGTAACGGTTTGAAATAACCTTGAGGACAAGGTGTTAGACATCTCTCGCGGTCCACAACGGTGGGTCCCGGCCAAACATAAACTATGTGAATTAGTCTTTTTACAAATAAATAATTTCAACACATATTCTCAAATAAAGTCATGTTTCCTCATTCTAAACACATGTATTATTCAAGTAATGAAAATAAGGAAAAAGGTTTGAACAATTTGCACATATGTAAAGAAAAGTAAATTTATTTTAAACAATGGGAGTTTGGGGAAGAGGGGTCCTAGGTTGGTTAGCCTATAGGATCATACCCCCCATTTATCTCGTAAAACTCCAGTTTCAATTAAAAATTCTTTGAAAATCGTTATTCAACATTTTACAAAACAGACTCAGTATAAAAGAAGATTGAAAACATCAAAATTTCATAGAAAAGCCTCTCGGGCCAGGTATCACTCATAAGTGTAGCCTCTCGGGCAAACCTCTCAGTCACTCGTGACACAACTCTCGTCAATCAGTATTCACATTCAGCACTCCGGCTCAATAAATATGTCGTAATCATAATAATAATAATAATAATAATAATAATAATAATAATAATAATAATAATAATAATAATAACAACAATAATAATAATAATAATAATAGCAATCGCTGCGGCATACAGCCCGATCCATAGTTTATAGTAGACTATGCTCACTGGGGGTGTACAGACTCCGGAGGTGCTCCTACTGCTCAAGCATTATATCGCTGCGGCGCGCATCCTGATCCAATATTTATCGATGCGGTGTGCAGCCCGATCCATATGCATATCGCTGCGGCGTGCAGCCCTATCCATATATATAATATCGTTGCGGTGTGCAGCCCGATCTATATATATATATATATATATATATATATATATAAAATCCTCACCATTAGGTCCTCAACCTCTCTCAATCATTAACCTCATGGCCACTCGGGCATATCAGGGAAAATCAGGAAAACTCAGCACAATAGTTTTTATATATTAAGAAATAGAGTGATGAAGCCAGTTTTAAACAAATAGCATGTAAAAACATGACTGAGGATATGCTTTCAAATCAAATAGTGAGGAAAGTAGTAAAAAATGCCCCTAAGTGTCTAAATAGGTTGGCACAAGGCCCCAAACACAGTGTTCAGCCCAAAACAAAGTACCAATCTAAAAAACACGAGATATCATAAGATTTCAAATCAAATACGTGGCTTAATAACTGCTACGGGACGGACCGAGTCATAATCCCTACAGGTGCACGCCCACATGCTCATCACCTTGCATGTGTTGACCTTATTTATCAAAACAATACTTGATACCAGGGATTCATACCCTCAGGTGTAGATTTACAATGGTTACTTACCTCAAACCGGATAAAACACTACACCGCGATGCCTTTGCCTCTCGACTCGTCCTCAACTCGTGTCGAATCTATCCAAAATCAGAATCGTAACGTCAATATGCTAAGGGAACGAAGCCCATGAAAAAATAATAAAATTATATCAAAATTCCCGAAATAGGTGCAAATCGACCCCTGATCCCACATCTCGGAATCTGACAAAAATCACATTAATAGAATACTTATCCTCCCACAAGTCTAATCATACCCAAAGCATTGAAATCAGAGCTCAAATGGCCTCTCAATTCCCCACTCAAAGCTCTCCAATATCAAGCCCTAATCCCTCAATTTCTTACCTTAATTTCCACCAATACCATGATTAAACAATGAAAAAATTGTCATAAACAAAACTAATGAAGCTTAAGTTGCTTACCCAACTGATGATCTTCGATTTTCTCTTGAAAATCAGTGCCCTAGCTCACTTCCCGCCTTCAAAAAATGAAGAACTTAGCAAAAATTTGCGAACCCTTATATACTTTCTGACCCAGGGATTTCTCACCTGTGGTCCCTTTTTTGCTTCTGCGCTACCGATTTTGCGGCCTAACTACCGCTCCTGTGGTTTACGCTTAAATTCTTGGAACCGCACCTGCGGCTTACCTTCCCTAACTGCGGTCTCGCAGGTGTGCTTAAGCCTCCTCACCTACGACTTCTGGTCCTCTAGCCCCTGGAAACTTTTGTGGCTTCCCCAACGCTTCTGCGATCACGCACATGCGGCCCCTAATCCGCGGGTGCGATTATGACAGGGGCAGCAACTTTAGCTGCTCATTTCCTAAGCCAAACATTTTGAAATCTTCCAAATTTATCTCGAGGCCCTCGAGACCTGAACCAAAAGTACGAACATGTCACATAACACTATTCAAACTATACCCACCGTCGGACCACTCAAAACACCATCGAATCATCAAAACACCCTCGGATTCAAGCCTAAGATTCCAAAACTACCAAATTTTGCTTTTGATCAAAAAGTCTATCAAACCTCATCCGAATGACCTGGAATTTTGCATACACGTCACAAATGACACAAAGGACCTACTTCAGTTTCTGGAATTCTATTCCGACCCCTATATCAAAATCTCCACTATCAACAGGAAAATGCCGAAATTCCAACTTCACAAATTCAAGCCTAAATCTACCCCTGACTTCCAAAATACATTACGATCACGCTCCTAAGTCCCACATCACCGAATGAAGCTATCTTAGCCATAAGAACCAAATTTTGATATCATTTTCACACAAGTCAACTTCTGGTTGACTTTCCAACTAAAAGGCCAACTACTAAGTGTTTCATTTCTCTACAAAACCACTCTGAACCCAAACAAACCAACACGATGCGATGAAATACAACTCAACAACATGTAAAGAAGCGTAAATGGGGGAAACAGATCGATAATTCATGAAACGACCGGTCGGGTCGTTACATACTCCCCCTCTTAAATAAACGTTCTTCCTCGAACGGGTCAAGAAACATACCTGAAGCCTCAAATAGTTGAGGCTATCTGCTCCGCATCTCCTGTTTGGTCTCCCAGGTAGCCTCTTCCACGGGCTGACCTCTCCACTGCACTATCACCGAAGCTATATCATTAATCTCAACTTTTAAACCTGACACTTCAAAATAGCCACTGGCTCCACATCATAAGTCAAATCTAGCACTAACAGAACGGTGCTGAAATCGAAAACATGATACGGATCGCCAATATACTTCCAGAGCATAGAAGCATGAAATATTGGATGCACACTCAACAAGATCGGTGACAAAGCAAGCTCATCAGCCACCTCCCCAATCCTCCGAAGCACCTCAAAAGGCCCAATGAACCGAGGACTCAATTTAACCTTCTTCCAAAATCTCATAACACCCTTCATGGTTGAAACCTTCAGTAGAACCTTCTGCCCAACCATGTAAGACACATCACAGACCTTCCTCTCTGCATAACTCTATTGTCTCGACTATGCTATATGAAACCTCTTCTGAATCACCACCGCCTTGTCTAAAGCATCCTGCACCAAGTTTGTACCCAAAAGCCTAGACTCACCCGGCTCAAACTAACCAACTAGAGATCTACACTTTCTCCTTTATAAAGCCTCATATGGAGCCATCTGAATACTCGGCTGATAGCTTTTTTTTTGTAAGAAAACTCCGCGAGCGGTAGAAATCTTATACTATGACCCTCCAAAATCAATGACTCAAGCGCGCAACATGTCCTCCAATATTTGAATAGTGCGCTCAGACTGCCCATCCGTCTGAGGGTGAAAAGTTGTGGTCAACTCAACTTGAGTACCCAACTCTCCCTGCAGGCTCTCCAAAACTATGAAGTAGACTGTGTACCCCTATCTAAAATGATGTAAACTAGAACCCCGTGCAGGCGAACAACCTCTCGGATATAAATCTCTACTAACCGCTCTGAGGAATAGGTACTACACATATGAATGAAGTGCGCAGACTTGGTCAGCCAATCCACAATCACCCAAATAGCATCGAACTTCTTCAAAGTCCGTGGGAGAGAAACTACAAAGTCCATGGTGATCCGCTCCCACTTCCATTTTTCAATCTCTATCTGCCCAAGAAAGCCACCCGATCTCTGATGCTCATATTTCACCTGCTGAAAGTTGAGACACCAAACTACAAATCCCACAATATACTTCTTCATTCTCCTGCACCAATAATGTTGTCTCAGATCCTGATACATCTTCGCGGCACTCGAATGGATAGAATACTGCGAGCTATAAGCCTCATCCAGAATCAACTCCTGAAGCCCATCCACATTGGGCATACATATCCGGCCCTACATCCTCAATACCCCATCATCACAAATAGTCACATCTCGGGCATCATCACCGAACTTTGTCCTTAAGGAAAAGAAAATGAGGATCATCATATGGGCACTCTCTGATGCGATCAAATAAAGAAGACCTAGAAATCACACAAGCCAATACCTGACAGGGCTCTAAAATATCCAACCTCATGAACTGATTGGCCAAGGACTGAACATCAACTACAAGAGGTCTCTCCCAAACAGGAATACATGCCAAACCCCCCATACTCACCGCCTTTCTACTCAAGGCATCGACCATCACATTGTCCTTTCTCGGATTGTACAAGATAGTAATATCATAATCCTTTAGAAGCTCCAACCATCTTCGCTGCCTCAAATTGAGATCCTTATGTTTGAATAAGTGCTTGAGGCTATGATGATCAGTAAACACCTCACAAGAGACACCATATACCTCCAAATCTTCAACGCGTGACAATAGTAGCCAACTCTAGATCATGAATGGGGTAGTTCTTCTCCTAGGGCTTCAACTGACAAGAAATATAAGCAATAACTCTACCCTCCTGCATCAACACAAACCCAATACCCAGTCTTGAAGCATCACAATACACTATATATGAACCTGAAGTTGATGACAAAACTAACACTAGAGCTGTGGTCAAAGCAGTCTTGAGCTTCTGAAAGCTCGCCTTGCATTCATCTGACCACCTGAATAAAGCACCCTTCTGAGTCAATTTGGTCAAGGTGGATTCAATGGATAAAAATCCCTAAATGAATCGATGGTAATAACCTACCGAAACAAGAAAGTCGCGCATTTCTATGGCTGAGGACGGTCTAGGCCAACTTTAAACCGCCTCTATCTTCTTCGGATCAACCTCAATATGTTCACTAAACACCACGTGTCCCAAGAAATCCACAGAACTAAGACAAAACACACCCTTGGAGAACTTTGCATAAAGTTTCTCCTCCCTCAGTCTCTGCAACACAACTCTCTCAGTATGCTTCTTCTGACTACACGAGTACACAAGAATATCATCAATGAAAACAATCATGAATGAGTCGAGATAGGGCTAAAACATGTTGTTCATCAAATGCATGAACATTGCTGGGGCATTGGTCAGCCCAAAAGATATCACAAGGAACGCATAATGACCGTATTCGGTCCTGAAAGCTATTTTAAGAATATATGAGTCCCAGATCTTCAACTGGTTAAACCTTGAGCAGAGATCAATCTTGGAGAACACTCTCGCTCCTCGAAGCTGGTCAAATAAACCATCAATGCAAGGCAAATGATACTTGTTCTTGATTGTAACTTTGTTCAACTGCCTGTAATCAATGCACATCTTTATCGTGCCATCCTTATTCTTCACAAATAAGATAGGCGCACCCCAAGGCGACACACTAGGCCGAATAAACCCCTTATCAAGGAGTTCCTAAAGTTGATCCTTAAAATCTTTCAACTCCACCGGTACCATATGATATGGTGGAATAGAAATGGGTTGAGTGCCCGATACGAAATTAATACCAAAATCAATATCCGTGTACGGTGGCATGCCTAGAAGGTATGTTGGAAACACATCAGGAAAATCCATCACAACATGAACAAAATCAAAACTAGGAGTGTCTACACTAATATACCTCATAAAGTCTAAGTATGAAAGACAACCTTTCCCAATTATTTGTTGGGTCTTCAAGAACGAAATCACCGTACTAGAGATAAAATCAGTCGAACCTCGCCACTCAATCTGTGGAACACCCGGCATAGCGAACATCACTGTCTTAGCATGACATACCAATATAACATGACACAGAGGTAACCAATCCATGCCCAATATCATATCAAAGTCCACCTTACAAAGCAATAATAGGTCCACTCGGGTCTCCAGACCCCCAATAGTCACTATGCACGACCGATATACATGGTCCACAACTATAGTATCGGCCACCGGAGTAGATACACGAATAGATGAAATAAGATACTCAAGGGGCGTATCCAAATAACGAGCAAAGTATGATGACACATATGAAAAAGTGGATCAGGGATCAAATAATACAAAGGCATCTATGTAGCAGATTGAGACAATACTTGTAATCAGAGCATCTGAAGCAATAACATCTGGTCTGTCTTGGAGTGCATAGAAATGGGCCTGACCACCTGATCGACCTCCCCCTCTAGGGCGGCCCCTAGCTGCTTCAGTGGGTGGTGAAGTAACTGGAGCTGAAATCAAGGGCTGACCTCTTTGCTGAGACGGACCCTCAAGAAGACGATGACACTATCTCCTCATATGTCCAAACTCTCCACACTCATAACAACTCCCTGGTGTGGGTAACAGAGACGGAAGGGAACCCCTAGCACCGAAATGACCAGTAGAAAGACCTGGCATAAAAGAACCCTAAATCGATGAAGAACGGAACGAACTCTGGGCTGGTAGGGTACTGAGTGATGAATGTCCCTGATGCAAGCTGTAAGAACCATGGACGAATTATACCCCACGATGAATTGGACGAGCTAACTGAGCATGCCTGAATGGACGACCTCTTCTATGCCGAAATTGACCTCTCGAAGGAGCACCACCAAATATACTAGATCCCCTAGGCTTCTTGGCCTCTCTCTCATCTTGCTCCTAGCGACAAACTGACTCAACCTCGTGAGAGATATCAACAACCTCCTTAAAAGTAGAACCTGACACCCTCTCCCTAGTCATGATAATTCGAAGCTGATATGTGAGGCCATCAACAAACCTCTGAATCATCTCTATGTCCGTAGGAACCAACCAAACAGCATGACGAGCTAACTCTAAGAACCTCATCTCATACTTTATCACAGTCATATCTCCCTGATAGAACTGCTCGAACTGCCTATGTAGCTCCTTTTTGCCAGACTTTGGCACGTAATTCTCCAAAAACGAGAACGATGAATTGCTGCCAGGTAAGGGGCGTTGCATCAATAGGCCTACCACTCTCATAAGACTCCCGCCAATTAAAGGTAGCTCAAGAAAACTGAAAGGTAGTGAACGCGACCCCACTGGTCTACAGAATACTCGATGTACAAAGAATCCTCTGGCACATGTCCAAGAAACCCTGGGCATCCTCGCCATCTGTACCATTAGAAGCCTGAGGCTGAAGTCTACCAAACCTCTCCAATCAAAGCTGCTCGTCGTCAGGCATAACTAGTACCACATAATCCTGAGTCGGTGCAACTGGCTGGGCTGGAGGTACCCCAATGTCTGAATTCCCTGAACAAATTGCATAGGTGTGCAAACAATGGGAGTCAGAATACCTCCCCCGGCCTATGAAGTAGTTGCACACTTAGTAACTAAGAGCACCTGGGCCAGGCTAGTACACACTGATAGTATCTGAGCTACGACCTCCTGAAGGCTTGGAATCACAATAGGCACAACCGGTGCCTGACCTGGTGCTGCAGAAGCGTCCACAACTGGGACCTGATCCTGAACTAGGTTGCAGGATCTACAGGTGCTACCCTAGCTGCTGTGCGGGCTACACGCATGCCCCTGCTACAACCTCGACCACGACCTCCTCTCTCAGTCATTAACCTCATGGCCGCTCGGGCATATCAGGGAAAATCAGGGAAACTCAGCACACCAGTTTACATATATTAAGAAATAGAGTGATGAAATCGGTTTTAAACAAATGGGATGTAAAAACATGATTGAGGATATGCTTTCAAATCAATAGAGTGAGGAAAGTAGTAAAAATACTCCTTAGGGTCTAAACAGGTCGCACAAGGCGGCAAACACGGTGTACAGCCCAAAATATACAATCAATCTAAATAACACAATATATCATAAGATTTCAAATCAAATACGCTGCTTAATAATCGCTACGGACGGATCGAGTCACAATCCCTACCAGTGCACGCCCACACGCTCGTCATCTAGCATGTGTGTCAGCTCATTTATCAAAACAATATGGAATACTGGGGTTTCATACCCTTAGGTCTAAATTTACAATGGTTACTTACCTCAAACCGGATGAACTACTACACGGCGACGGCCTTGCCTCTTGACTCACCCTCAACTCGCATCGAATCTATCAAAAATTATAATCATAACGTCAAAATATGCTAAGGGAGAGAAGCCTATGCGAAAATAATAAAATTATGTCAAAATTCTCGAAATTGGTCCAACCCGACCCACGGGCCCACATCTTGGAATGCAACAAAAATCACATCAATATGATCCTTATCCTCCCATGAGTGTATTCATACCAAAAGCATCGAAATTGGACCTCAAATGGCCCCTCAAAGCTCACCAATAGGAAGCCCTAATCCATCAATTTTTTCCATAATTTCCACTAATACCATGATTAAACAATGGAAAAGGGGTCATAAACACAAGTAATGAAGCTTAAGTAGCTTACCCAACTTACAATTTTTGATTTTCCCGTGAAAATCACTTCCCTAGCTCACTTCCTGTCTTCAAAAATAGAGAACATAGCAAAAATTTGCGAAGGAACCCCTATATTTTTTTTGACCCAAGGATATCGCACTTGTGGTCTCTTTTCCACTTCTGCGGTCAAACTACTACTTCTGCGGTTTTCACTTAAATTCTTAGAATCGCACCTACAACTTACCTTTCGCACCTGCGGTCTCGCAGGTGCGCTCAAGCTTTTGCACTTACGACTTTTGGTCCTCTAGCCCCTGGCCACTTCTGCGGCTTCCCAATGCTTATTCTACTACGCACCTACGGTCCCCAGTCCGCATGTGTGGTTATGACGGGCGAAGCAACTTTAGCTGCTCATTTCCAAAGCCAAACTTTCCAAAAATCTTCTGAATTGATCCCGAGACTTCAACAAAAAGCACTTACAAGTCACATAACACTATTCAAACTTATACCCACCCTTGGAACACTCAAAACACCATCGAATCATCATAAAACCCTCGGATTCAAGCCTAAGGATTCCAAAATAACCAAATTCTGCTTTTGATCAAAACGTCTATCAAACCTCATCCGAATAACCTAAAATTTTGCACAAACGTCACAAATGACATAATAGACCAGCTCTAATTTCCGGAATTCCATTCCGACCCCGATATCAAAATCTCCAATATCAACCAAAAAACGCTAAAATTCCAATTTCGCCAATTCAAGCCTAAATCTACCAAAATTCACCTAACGAAGCTATCCAAGCTATAAGAACAAAATTTCAAGATCATTTTCACACAAGTCAACTTCTTGTTCACTTTTATTTGACCAAAAGATATTGAAACCTTTTTTATTAAATTAATTAATGAAGATGAAGAGGTAAATCTCAGCTAAGTGTAATAAAATCTAGATTAAATAGCCCAATAAAAAAAACAAGGTGAATGATGCTTCCTAGAATGTTAGAACCAAATGACAATTCATAAATGCGAGAACTTCAAATGTAGAAGAATATAGCAATGAATCCAATTAGTCAAGATAAAGGATGATGTAAGGATTTTAGATCTTTAATAATCAAAGTTGTCTTTTTTGTGTTCATTTGATCGCCCCTTTTAGAAAGTCTTCCTTTGCTATATATAAGGGACAATCTCCTCTTGAACCCTAAAAAGGTGTAACATAAGGAATATTCGATAAGCATATTCCTATTGTCTCCTACTACGCCTACACTACCGCAGATGTTGTGCGTTCGCAAATCCGCCGTCGGTCTTCACCCTATACCACGACCAAATGATGTTGCGTCGTAAGGGCCTTGTCCCTCGTCGTACTCATTAGTGGTTGTGGTCGTCCAAATTTGGACCTATAGAGTTACTCCCTCCTCTTGTCGAGGTTGCAGCTCGGTGCATCCTTGATAAGCAGACATCGCCCATACATGCGAAGAAATTTGGCTTACAAATCGCGATGACTTGGCCAATGATGGAAAGGTAGTGTGCTTCACGATATCCTGGATGGTGTGTTTTATTAGGAAATGATTTCACTTCCACGTGCATCATCATTATACGCCTTTCCGAGATAGAGACTAATGGTCTGTCACTTCAATTTTGGTGCCACTGGCAGCTTTTTGCTTCGATTCTAGTGCTACCCAACCCTATAATTAGGTAAAGGGTTTGTTTTTTCAAAAACTCGTGGCCATTTCTTTTGATACCTAATTTTTCCCTACGTATTTTATACTTAAAATATTCTCAAAATAGCATGTGTATGCACATATAAGCATGCCCAAGAGCTTTCATATTTTTCCCTAATTTTTTATGATTTTTAAAATTAATTTATTGTCTATTTTAGCATTACAAAATCCAATAATTATTCTCAGATTATCATTTTTGGTGAATAATTAATTTCCATTCTCATATTTATACCAAAATATAATTAAGATGATTTTTGCATAATTTTTACAAATTTATTTGATATTTTTAAGCTAAATTGTATATAGTTGCAATTATAGCCTATATTACGATTAACAGCATTTTACAATTAAAAAAACATTTCCAGCATTTTTAGATTAATATTTATACATTATTAATTAGTTCTGTGCCTTTAATTTGTTTTTAAAATTATTTTAACTACACATAATGCCCGCTAATCACTCCTCAATAAGGGGCTACACATGACATTAGTGCGTAGTCATCATATCCTTACTACCCAATTCCCTCCCCTTGGTCATAACCTAAAGCGTTCTAGCAACCTTGAAAGACATCCTATGCGTGCATTACCCGTACCTTCCTTGTAGCCTTGGAGGTATTTAGGACCTCTAATTAAGGTAGTTCTAGACCATCCTAAGGTACTTAAAGGAAAAAAATCTAGGCGTCAATAAAAAATAATTAGGACTGCGTTAAACAGAGAACAATTAAAGGCTCATATTTTACCTCCACAAACATAACAAGTAAGTGCACGTCTCAAACAATAGTTTCAGATATGTAAGAGAAAACCTTAGAACATAATATCTATGTAAGCAGAGACTATACATTATTGAATTCAGACCAAAAAGTGTCAAAAGACTTATTCAGCTTGCCTAATAATTTTTAGACATGTTGAATATTAGCAGCTATAGATAACATAACATAATTGTAGAACTTTTAATCGCCCTATAAACTTGCCTAGGCGTATAATAGTGATATGCTACGAGCATGGTATCAATTATTGGTTAGGAATGCAATGAGACAGTAAGAAATTTTAAATGGCAATTTCGATCCTATAGGCATGCTCTCTAGTAATGTAGATTGAGGCAGCGTTGAAAACTTATTTAAGAAACAGACATATTAGTCTATTAAACCGATTTAGAATTTATAAACACGAATTAAACTGATTTTTCAAATCTAACAAAACTGGTTTTAGGTCCTATAGGCATGGTTTCTAATTAAACATAAGGTGAAACAAACAAAATTTATTTGACCAAAATGAAATCCTTATAGGTATGATTTTTATTGAAGCCGATTTTAACTCCTATAGGCATGGTATCTAATTATTAAAAGCTGATTTTGATCTTATGAGCATGATGTATAATTATATAAAAGTAAAGCAAATATAATTCATTGAAACCAAAACAGATCCTATAGCCATTTTATCTAACACACATATTTGAATCGAAATATACCTTATAGGCGTGTATCTAACAAAGCATATTTGAATTTAAATGGACCCTATAGGCATGTCATATAACAAAGTATATTTAAATTGAAATGGACCTTATAAGCATGTTATCTACCCAATTTGACCCATAACATGCGACTACCCACCCATTTTCACTAATCACCCCAATAATTGTTTACAAATAATTATTACAGACCAAGAACTAAATAAATTACATACATGTAAATATACATTAATCTTTAGGGAGACTGAAGTAGGCCCAAAGCAGTTTTCAAGCCTTAAGTGACCTCAAATGCCCAAAATTCCCTAGCCAATTTCATGTCTAAGTGTGTCAGTTCCTAAGGACTTCAAGGATACCGTGTAGTTCTCACACCCAAATTTTTCTTAAGTAAGAACTGATTTATGTGCAGTGTGGAAGTGCCAGCCCATATATGACAGAGTTCAAAGAGATCTTAAGGGTCTCTAAGTAGTACGCATACCAGAGGGAAGGACTTAATAATATAACAGTAAGTGAAAGTGCGTAATGGTTTGAAAGAGTTTAATAGACAGTATAAAGAAAGTTCTTAGGAGTGAAAAGAATTTCTAAAACCCATTACTGATCTAGTGATAAAGGAGTTTGAGGAAAGTATGAAAAGAATCTACAATCAGAACATAAGTAATAGAATAAACAGGCTTCAGGAAGTACCCTGGCAAACATCTTTCACACAAAAGAAAAGGGGTTGCGAATATAGAGAACACTCCTTAATGGTGCACATAAACAACAAGATGCATAGAGTTATTAAGAGGTTCTACACAACTAGTAGGTTAGATAAAATGCAGGTCATGCAACAAATATCAAAATAGAAACACGTTGAAGTCATATAAACAACACAGCTAAAGTCACTCTAGTGAGATTAAATAACTTAGCAGGAGTGAGGCGAAACAGGCAAGGACTTATGCTAGGAAAGTATTAACAAGTGAAGGTATGTAATTACACAAAAGCAGAGTTTAGGCATGCTAGATAAATAGTAGTCAGTCAAAAAGGCTTAGTTATATGTGTAGATATGTTAAACAAGATAGCCAAAAAGCAAGCATAGTGGAAACATGCTAATCACAGATTTGAATAGGCAATGTTTGACATACTGGATAAGCAGTAAAAGGAAGAAAGAATGGACTCAGGTCATGTGAACTAAAACAGTAAATAAGCACATAGGTTTAGGTTTTTAAAAATTAATCAGGAGCATACCTAGTCAAAGAAAGAAAACACAAGATGTGAGATGGGTATTGTGAAAGTTCTAGCCTTGGCTTGCAGCCGGCTAAAATAATAGAGATCACAAGTAGCAAAGAGAGGAGAGAGAGCCTTTTTTAGAGTGTAAAAGTGGTAGTTTTCTGAACTACTGTTCGTCTTTTTGAGGTGAGAATGAGTAAGGGCATATATAGTAATCAAGATTCAAATGAAATAAGGTAAAGAATAAATCATGTAACAATTAGAAAAATTTACAGAATTAGTCATACACATGAAATCAGTAAAGTCTTACCCTTAATCAAGGGATAATCAATCAATGGTAAAAAAACAGGACAGATATTTAAGGAAAAAATCAAGTAAGATATAGTATAGAGTAGGTAACTAGGGGTGAATGAACAGGGGTTATATTAAGGAAATAGTTAGTAAGAATCGGCAAGTAACATCGTTGATTTAAGTAAGGCGAGATAAAGCTAATTGAGCCAAGAAATTCAATCAAACCGAAGTAGAGAAGTAAGAATCAAGGTTTTGTTAAGGAAAAGAGTTCAAATGGAATTAGAAATAAGAACTTCAGAATAGTTAAGGGTTTAATTAAAAGAGAAAATAACGTAAAGAGTCAGCAAATATCGTAGACAATTCAAATAGGCAAGAAAGTAATAGTCAGGATTCAACACATGGGTTTTAACAAAACAAATTGGTAAATCAAGAGTTCAAAAAAGCCCTGATTTAAGGAGAAGAATATAGGTTTACCATGAATATCCAAAATGAACATATACATATAGAGTCAGTAGAAAGGCTGAATCAAGCAACTCAGTAGAGGTATATTAGGATAAAAATCACAAGACTTCTAATTGGCTAAAGAAAATCACAAGAACCAAAGCAAGGACAAAGTCAGTACACAAGTAACTCAAAAACTAAACAAAAAATGTCAAAAAATTAGGGCTTTTAGTATAAACGAGCTAAGGTCAGAGCAAATCTCACGAAATCGGTTAAAACATCTAAGAAACAGAAGATTAAACACTCAAAATTATCAAATGTTTTGGAAAAAGAAATTTTTGGAACTCATAATTTAGAAAAAATGGAAAAACATTCGAAAATCAGAAGGTTCTTGCAAAAATTAGAAGGTTCTTATGGAACCCACACAAAATATGCTCGATCTATCTCAGATCTTGCACAGATGTGAGAAGTTCAAAGGACCAAAATTAGGGTTTAGATAATAACAACCACAAATAGAGAAGTAGGCTTATAAATCTATAGAACTAAGGCAATATAGGAAGATCTTACTCGGAATCAAACCCGAACAGCCTAAAACAGGTGAAAAAGGGCCATAGATGCAAGCAAACTAACCCTGGGCCCTTGAGGACCCTGGAGATGGTGATACCAGTACAGGCGAAGCCATTAGAGGCCTGGGGGTGGTGGAAACCACCATGGATGGCCATAGATGAATGACGACGATGTTCGATCAGGGTTAGGTTTTGAGAGCATTAGAGAGGAAGGGGGGTTCAGGGCGGGTGTTGGTGAGAAATGATTAGGGTTTATGGGGTCATTTGATTAAAAAAGAAAAGAGTTAATTGTGGCCGTTGATCACTATGGTCAACGACCGATATTGAAAGAGTTTGGGTCCGAGTCGGGCATTAAGTTTTGTGCTGGGTAGGTTTAGGTTAAAACTGAGCTGGGTATTGAGTCAAATTAGAATCTGAATTGAAATAAAAATTAGGCCAGATTTAATATATCCAATTTTAATAACTAAATAATAATAAATGAGTATCAAAAATATATTTGTGCACTAAAATGATTTTAAGTAATTATTTAACATTTTAAAAATATAAAAGATTATTTTATGCATAAATAATGTAATTATACATTAGTATGGGCTATGCGCATAAATAATGATGCTAATAATGAATTTAGATGGCTGAATCATCACAAAAGTAATATGAATGATAATTATTGGGTATTTTTATAATAAAAAGAGAATAAATAAATTGATTTGGAGCTTTTAAAACTATAGAAAAATTCTAAAAAATTCTTATGCATGGTTATAAATGCATATGTACTACTTTGAAAGTATATATATATATATATATATATATATATATATATATATATATATATATATATATTTGTGTGTGTGTGTGTATAAAATACGTGAGGAAAAATTGGGTTTCAACAGCTGCGCCTCTTTACCTGGGAAGGATGAAGGAGTTTTCGGGTAAAGAAATGATGGCCAATTTTGACCAAATGGGGTGTTTTGAAAGGTAGAGGCCGGACTCCGGTCTTGAGTTGACTACATATCCCTATTTTTACAGAAATCAACCCATGTTTAGTTCTGTATTCATTGGCGGAATATACCGATGAAGTCATTGCAAGAATGGATGCGAGATGCAAGAGCGATTATGGTGAACGATTAAGTTGAGATAGTTTGAAGGAACTGGAGTGAGGTCTCTTCTGCTAGGATGGTGGTTTCTTGCTTGTCACCTGTAGATAAAGATATGCTACAAACATGTATTTGTGCGAAAATTTAAACATGATGCAGATTCCCTCTGGACCATGAAGTTGTCTTCGGACGGTTTAAGGATGACGTCCTCAGACCATGAAGTACTGGCACATGAATTATTTTCGTGCGGGATTCGTACGCCATGAAATGATGTTCTTGGGCCATGAAGATGATGCCTCCGAACTATGATGCCTTTAAATAATCATATGCAAATTTGAGAGATCTCTAGGCCATGGCATGATGTCCTTTGAGTATGAGGATGATGCCTTTTAGACTATGACGCCTTTGGACATATTAGTGATATTTCAGCCCATGAGATGCCGTAATTTGGTGTTACCAAGACAAGGCGTAGTCTTGTGAAATGAAGGGCTGAGCTTAGCCCCATTGAAAAGAAAATAGATAGTACTAGAATAGAGCAATATTTATGTAAGGAGGGAGACCGCTTAGTCCCATGCAAATATGGAGGCAAGGATTAGCCTCACGCATGTGTAGAGGCAAGGATTAGCCTCATCCAAATATGAAGGCATGTATTAGCCTCATGCAAATATGGAGGGATGGATTAGAAGTATGCAGGTGTGGAGGCAGGGATTAGCCTCATGCAAATATGGAGGCAAGGATTAGCCTCATGTAGGTGTGGAGTCAGGATTAGCCTTATGCAGGTGTGGAGGCAAGGATTAGACTCACGTAGATATGGAGGCACGGATTAGCCTCATGCAGGTATGGAGGCAGGTATTAGACTCGTATGAATATGGAGGTAGGGATTAGCCTCATGCAAATATAGAGGCAGGGATTTGTCTCACGCGAATGTGGAGGGAGGGATTAGCCTCATGTAGGTACAGAGGCAAAGATTAGCCTCATGCAGGTGTAGAGGCAGGGATTAGCCTCACACAGATATAGAGGCAAGGATTAGCCTCATGCAAATATGGAGGCAGGGATTAGCCTCATGTAGGTATGGAGGGTAGGATTAGCCTCATGCAGGTGTAGAGGTAGGGATTAGCCTTACTCAAGTGTGGAGGCAAGGATTAGCCTCAACCAAATATGAAGGCAAGGATTAGCCTCATGCAAATTTGGAGGCAGGGATTAGACTCATGCAGGTATGGAGGAAAGGATTAGCCTCATGCAGGTGTGGAGGCAGGGATTAACCTCATGCAGGTATGAAGGCAGGGATTAGCCTCATGCAAATATGGAGGTAGGGATTAGCCTCATGCAGGTGTGGAGGCAGGGATTCGCCTCGTGCAAATATGGAGGTAGGGATTAGCCTCATGCAGATGTGGAGGAAGTGATTAGCCCCATGCAGACAGGGAGACAAGGATTAGCCTCGTGCAGTTTAGGAGGCAAGGATTAGCCTTATGAAAATATAACGTCAAGGATTAGCTCATGAAAGTATGCGGGACAGGTCTTAGTCCCCTACAATGAGCGCGTATCAAATAAAAGTGGTATATGTCTTAGCTGGAGATATATTCGGTGTCTGATGGCCTGATTGACAGTGATCTTGCTTCGTGTATATATTTGCGGATGTTAAAATTACATCAAATGTGCCTGCATTCAAAGAAAAATTGTAAGTTTAGTGAGGGGAGGTTGGTTCATGCTTCTGTCCGCTTGCTTTGATCGGTTCTAGAGGCCTTTTTCGAGTTACCCTGGGTAGCACCCGACTGTTACGGGAATAGAGTTTTCGAAAATATGTAATTATTGATAAAAAGAGTCATATTAGAAACATATTGATATATCAAGTGATTTTTAGATGAACTTGTGACTATAACATATTTCAGAGACAATGCAGCTTTCTTATGTTAGAATTTGTAGGGTCCTCCTAAATATTCATCCCCATTTTGGTAGATGATCCTTCGACCTCTTGAAAGTAATGAGCCTTGTTGAACCTTTTTCGAAATTTTAAGAATCCTTCTCAAAATCTACCCCAATTTCTTAACAAATTTCTAACCGTCTGGCATATGTTATTGTTGGCTGTAAATGGAAATTTCATTATGATATGAGTGAACCCATAAGGCTATCTATGTATCTCCTCTTAAACGAGAATCAGGTCAAACGTAGTTCAATTACATCAGTTGAGGAAATGTAAATAGTCTAAGCATAGTATCTTTTGACTTCGTCTAAATTGATTGGTTTTGGCCAAATTTCTCTGTCCATTTCTGCAAGCATGAGTGCTCCTCTTGTCAGCACCCTATGAACCACGTACGAGCCTTTCAAGTTGGGAGAGAATTTCTGTTTGGCTTCATCTTGATGTGGAAAGATCTTCTTCAGCACCAGCTATCCCGATGCAAATTGTCTTGGTTTGACCCTTTTGTTGAAAGCTCTAGATATTGTGTTCTTGTAAAGCTGACCATGACATACTGCGTTAATCCTTTTCCCATCAATGAGGGCGAATTAGTTATAGAGGCTCATTATCCATTCTGCATCGCTGAGTTCAGCTTCCTGTCTAATTCTTAAATAAGGAATCTCTACCTCGGCTAGAATGACAGCTTCGGTACCATAAACTAGCATGTAGGGAGTTTCCCCCATTGATGTGCAAACTGTAGTGCGGTATCCCAACAAAGCGAAGGGTATCTTCTCGTGCCATTGTTTGTGGTTTTCTACCATCTTCCTTAGTATCTTATAGATATTTTAGTCAGCAGCTTTTACGACTCCATTCATCTAAGGTCTATAGGCTATAGAATTATTGTGCTTGATTTTGAAAGTTTCACACATGGCTTTCATCAGATCACTGTTGAGATTGGCAGCATTATCAGTAACAATGGACTCGGGGACTCCGAATACGATCTTTAACAAAGATTGCGACGACTTTCTTGGTTACAGCTTTGTAAGATGCAGACTCTACCCATTTTGTGAAAAAATCAATGGCTACCAGAATAAATCTGTGCCCATTTGAAGTGGGCTCAACCAGACCAATGACATCCATTCCCCAGGCGGCGAATGACCAGGGCGAGCTTGTTATATTGAGCTTATTTGGTGGAACTTTTATCATATTTGCATGCTTTTGGCATTGGTAGCATTTGCGGACATAATGGACGTAGTCTGTCTCCATGGTCATCCAAAAGTAACCAGCCTTGAGTATCTTTTTAGCTAAGACAAAACCATTTATATGTGGGACGCTGGTCCCAACATGTATCTCCTCAAGTACGTTTGATGCCTCTTTTGAGTCGACACACCTTTGCAATCCCAGATCAGGAGTTCTTCTGTACAAGTTTCCTCCGCTGTGGAAGAAGTGTTGGACAATCTCTGGAGTGTGTGTTTCTGAGTGTGGTTTGCATGCTCTGGATATTCTCCTTTCGCCAAATACTCCTTAATGTCATTAAACCAAGGTCTTCCATCTGTTTCTTCTTCAACATTGACACAATATGCCGGCTGATTATGAATTCTCATTGGACTAGGATCAATAAAGTTCTTATCTAGATGTTATATCATGAATGACAAATTAGCCAATGCATTGGTAAACTCATTATGAATTCTGGGTAGATGTCGGAACTCTATCTTCGTGAACCTCATTCTCAATTCCTGCACATGGTGCAGATATGGCAATATCTTGGAATTTTTGGTGGCTTATTCTGCTTGTACCTGCTGCATGAGCAAATCTAAATCACCGATTACCAGTAACTCTTGAATATTCATGTCGATTGCCATGTTGAGTCCTAGTATGCAGGCTTCATATTCTTCCTTGTTGTTGGTGCAGCGAAATCTGAGTTTAGCAGATACTGGATAATGTTGACCTATTTTTTATACCAAAACTGCTCCAATGCCCACTCCTTTGAAATTTACAGCTCTCTGAAAGAACATCCTCCAACGAATGACACTTCTTCATCAAGAAAATACGTTTTCAAGGGTTTGTATTCTCCTCCCACAGGGTTTTCAGGAAGATGATCTGTCAATGCTTGTCCTTTGACCCCTTTTGAGTTACGTAGATGATATCAAACTCACTCAATAGTATTTTCCACTTAGCTAGCTTCCCAGCTGGCATAGGTTTCTGAAATATGTACTTTAAAGGGTCCATCCTAGATATGAGGTATCTAGTATAGGCACAAAAGTAATGCTTCAATTTTTTAGTTGTCCACGTCAAAGTGTAGCAAGTGCATTCCATCAGAGAGTACCGTGCTTTGTTAAGTGTGAACATCTTACTCCGATAGTATATGGTCTGCTCTTTTCTTCTTGTCTCATCATAGTGTCCCAGAACACATCCGAAGGCTCCATCCAGCACAGATAGATAGAGTAGCAAAGGTCGTCCTGGTTCTGGCAGGACCAGAACTGGTGGTATGGACAGGTAATCCTTCATCTTGTCAAAACCTTTTTGGAAATCCTTGGTCCAACTTGTCTCGGCATCTTTCCTCAGCATCTTGAAGATCGGTTCACATATAACTATGGGCTGTGCTTTGAATCGACTGATATAGTTTAGACGCCCTAGGAAGCTCATCACGTCCTTTTTTCTCCTAGGTGGTGGTAACTCCTAAATATCCTCTACTTTAGACCGATCTAGCTCGATCCCTCGATGGTTCGTAATGAATCCCAGTAACTTTCCCGTGAGAACCCCGAATGCAAACTTTGCGGGGTTCAGTTTCAAGTTATACCTCCTTAGCTTGTCAAAGAATTTCTCAAGTCTGCTATGTGGTCTATGTCCCTCTTGGATTTGATAATTACGTCGTCCACATACACCTCTATCTCCTTGTGTATCATATCATGGAAGATTATTGTCATGGCTCTCATGTAGGTAGCCCCAGCTATCTATAAACCGAACGACATCATATTGTAACAATATACTCCCTATGGCATAATAAAAGTTGTTTTCTCTGCGTCTTCCTCATCCATCTAGATCTTGTGATAACCCGTGAAGCAATCCATAAAGGATTGGAGTTCATGTTTGGCACAATTATCGATCAGAATGTATATGTTTGGCAGTGGAGAGTCGTCCTTGGTACTTGCTCTACTTAAATCTCGATAGTCAACACACACTCTAACTTTCCCATCTTTTTTTGGGACTGGCACGATGTTGGCTAACCAGGTTGGGTACTCTACAACCCTGAGAACTTTGGCTTTGATCTGGTTAATAAATTCCTCCTTGATTTTCAGGCTCAAATTTTGTTTGAAATTTCTGAGTTTGTACTTTACTCGCGGACATATGGGATTAGTAGGCAACTTGTGAGCCACTTTGGACGTGCTTCAACTGGTCATCTCATAATATGGACATGTGAAAATGTCCTCATATTACTTTAGGAAATGGATGTACTCTTCCTTCTCTATTGGTGACAGGTGAATGCTGATGCGAGTCTCCTTAGCGGTCTCGGCGTCCCCCAAGTTTAATGCTTTGATTTCGTCCAGATTGGACTAAGGCTTATTCTCAAAGTTTTCAACTTCCCTGACAACTTCCTTAGGTATCTCATCTTCTTCATCTGAATCACTATTCTCATGTTATTTCTCTCATTACATGTCACATTCACAGATTCATCAGGAAAAGTAATAATAGCATTATAGAAAGAAAAAGTGTAGAAAATAGTAATGAATAATAAAGAGCAATGCATTTGATTAAAACTAAACAACATCCAGACATGTACAGCTCGATGAATCGAGCTTTTATTTTGAAACAAGTAAGTCATTAAAATAAAGTTACTGAAAATCTTAAATGCCTAGAATGGCTATAAAAATAAACTCTGCCAGGCTACCCAGGGACTCGGTGGGCCCGGGATGGTGTGGCGGTCTAGTTCTTGAGAACAACTCCCTTTTACAGTCTGAATAATGAGGCCTTCTTCCTCCTCCTCCTCAATTATTGCATTGCAGTCCATGTCTTCATCCTCCAAGAATAGATTTCTCATCCTAGCTAACGCCTCTTCTTCTGCAGTTCCCTATACTGTATCAACTTGGTGAAAAGTTTGATCCAAATGCGGCACTGGTTGCTCGAGGGGGTAATATGGTTCGTGCCATGGAGGGGACCACTCATCATACTCCTACCATGTATACTGATATCAGAGCCCGAAGGTAGTACCATGACGCTTCAGTTATATTGGCTAAGTAATACCCTGGAGATTCTTTCCAAGCCCTTTGTCGGGCTCATACCCACACCATGCCTGTATGCTTTCTATTTTGCTGCTCCACTATTTGTCTTTCTCTATTGCATTAACACGTTCAATATGATGATATGTTTTCCCTCCTAACCCTCTTTTGCTTCAAATAATCGGGATGGTTTGACTGGTGTAAATGCGGTTACTCCCGCCTCCGTGAATGATCACCTCCTGATCGTTCTATTCGAAGCCCCCCACTCTGCCAGCAGCCTATGTGTCGATCTATACCCAGTTGATTTCACGTCTTGATGTAATGTGGAAGCCACAGACCCAGGGGCTTGTATCCATGGTCGGCCCAACAAAATATTATATAAGGTTGGTATGTCGAGCACCTGAAACTCGATGCCGAACCAAGTTGTCCCTATCTGCAAGTAATGGTCAATTTCCCCAATCGTGTCCCTTTGAGACCCATCAAAATCTTTCACGTTCATGCTTCATGCATTTATTTCATGGAAATTTTGCCCAATCTTTTCAAAGTGTCTAACAGACAAATACTGAGGCTTGAACCTCCGTCAACCAAGACCTTGGCAATGAATTTGTCTTCAAATTGCATTGTGATATGTAATGCTCGATTGTGATTCAATCCCTCAGGCGGTAGCTCATCTTCTTGGAAGATGATCTTATGACTTTCCAGTACCTGCCCTACCATATTGACAATCTCTCTGCAACTGATATTGTTAGGCACGTAGCCTTCACTCAACACCTTCATCAAAGCATTCTTGTGCGCCTCTGAATTTTGCAATAGTGACAATATGGATATCTGAGCTGGTGTTTTGTTCAGATGATCAATTACAGAATATTCCCTTGCTTGTACTTTCCTCCAAAGGTTATCGAGTCCTATTTCAATGACAATTTTCTTGGTAGTGGCTTCTCTACTTGGCCCTCCCAAGTGTTTAGGTGTATAGACTCTTCTAGTCCTAGTCATTTCTTGGGAAGCATTAGATTCTTCCATTTTTCCCTTTCCTTTTCGCTTATCCTCGGCAACATAATCCCAGGGTATTGCTTTTGAGTCAAAAGTAGGTGTGGTTGATACTGTGACTATGAAACGTGTGGCCACTTCTACTTCAAACGGAGTAGAGGTGGCCGTAGGTGGAGCTACCTCTACCTCAGATGGAAGTGATGCAGCTATCTCAACTCCGATGGGTGACTGAGTCTGTACTATAATGGGAGTAAGTATGATTGTAATTTTAAAGTCATTACCTTCTTGAATATGACCGATTGACCCTTCAAGATCCCACTATTCATTCGTCTCTATTACATGTACCCTTCCACATCTATGATGAGGAGAGGGTTGTTGCGGATATTGGGTGCGACTTCATTTTCCTGTATGACCTTGTTGTCAATCAGCATCTAGATCTTATGTTTCAACTTTTGGCACTCGTTAATGGTGTTCCCTTTCATACCGGAATGGTACGCACGAGTTTTGTTGGGTTAACCCATTGGGATGAATTCTCTAATGCCACAGCAGGAATAGGGGTGACATAACCAGCAATTTTTAGCCTTTCATACAGCTGGTTGATGAGCTAAGCAATAGCAGTATAGTGTTTAGGTGCCTTGCGATCAAAGTTTGGTTGTGGTCTTAGATAATTTTGATGAGTTGGAAGTGATTAGAAATGAGTTGGTTGGGAATTATAGGTATGATAGGCAGTGGCTGCTTGGGAATATCTGGGAGATGAAGGTTGATATGTGGGTAGTGGTGCTTGATATGTGGTTGGAGGCATTTGATATGTGGGTGAACGTGTTTGATTGGTATGTGGAGATTTCGAGCCCTGAGCCACTATTACTGCCCCAACGTCTCTCTTCTTTGATATGCCGCCTGATTATAATGCCTTATTTTTGGTTTGTAGTGCCTCAAAATTCGTTACCATCCCACTTTCGGTTCTTTATTCGATTATTTCTCTGAGTTTCATGATATTAAAGAATTTATGATTTTCAATAACAATCAATTTTTCATAATACTGCGGATCTTATGCTCTGACAAAAAACTTGTTCATCTGTTCCTCGTCCAAACATGTCCTGACTTTGGCTGCTTCCGACCTCTAACAAATAGCATACTCGCAGAAAGTCTCAGAGGGTTTGTTCTTAAGATTCTGGATGTACAAAACATCTGGTGCATTTTCTGTGTTGAACTTGAACCGGTCCATGAAATCGGATGCCATACTCACCCAATTGGACCATTTCTTGGGATCCTAGCTGATGTACTACGACAAAGCATCTTTAGTAAGACTCCTGATAAAGAGTTTCATCCGAATCTTTTCATCCTTTCTGACCCCGACGAGCTTGTCACAATAGGTTCTTAGATTAACACTGGGATCACCTGCACCATCAAACATCTTGAACTTGGGAGGTTTGTATCCCTCTGTCAGTTCTACATCTAGATGTATGCATAAATCTTTATAGTTCAAACCTTCTATTCCTTTTCTGCCTTCAACACCCTGAACCCGACTTGTCAATTTCTTGAGTTCATCAGCCATGTTCTTGATGAGCATGTCCTTCTCAACTGATTCTGGTTTATAGGAAGTTGGTTGGGTAGATTAAGGTACGGTTTCCACATATATAGGGTTGCTTTGATGAGTGCCAGGGACTTGGGCGTAGTGATTGTCATTGGTTGAGTTTGAGGATCAAGAATGAGTTGGGGTGTGTTCTAGGGAGTGTGGTCACTAGTGGGTACTGAATTGGTTTATGGTAATATTGTGGCGGAGTTAGTATTGGTAAGGGATTGAGATTTTAGGGTGGGGTGGCGTATTGAGGTGGTGCAGGAGGGTTTTGTGGATGTTGATTTTGTGTGTTTTGGGGAGGTGTTGGGTTCTTTGTGATTTGTTGGTTTATATCGGGCACATTCAGGGTGAGTGACAAGTTTGCCAAGTTGAAAACCACTTAAGCTCTCCTTGTAGCTCCAGTATCTTTTGTTCCAATCTCAAGATTAGATCATTTGGTGCCAGAGTACTCCGTCCATCTGAAGTTTCTGCATTCTCAACATTCTCTTTTCGGATACCACTTAAGTCGTCCATTTGTGATTTTCCTTTGCCTTTTCTATTGCTTGGAGGAGGAGGAGGAGGCGAAGGGCCTCTAGATCTGGTGTGATATGCTGATGATGCCAGTATGAGCCAACCAACCATAGGGGATGGGAATAAAAAATAAAGAACGACAAAAAGGTAAAAAAGTGAGTAAGGATTCTCAAACGTTTGCAGTATTTAACACATATTGTGGGAATGCAAATTCCTGTCCTAATTTGGGAGCCTTGTTATGCTTAAGGTAGGCCTAGCGACAAATAGATTTGGAGAACTTTAGATGCCAGTAAATGCTTCATTTCATAATATGAAAATAGACGAATCCCAAATGACACTAAGATAATAGAAAAGCAAGTCACCACTGGCATTTGGCCTTATTACATTTAGGAAAGCAAATAAATATAGTCTACTTGGTCCCAGAAGGACCTTCCCCAGATTTGATCTGCTTGACTCCATCATGCAGTTTCCCTAGCTCGCGCAGACCCAGCAGCAGGTAGGTTGTTGCCCGATGTCCTCGTTCACTTCCTTCACCATTCTGGCAATCCTCAATCCTCTTTATGACTTTACACTCCAGCTCCACTAATCCTCGCTCCAGATATTCCAACTTTCTATAGGACGTGACAGCCATTTCTTTCCATTCATTGATCAACCTCATTTTCTCTTGTGTATTTCTTGGTGCTCATTTTTAGAGTCATGGACCCTTTTGCATAACCTGTTGTATTTGACTTGAGCTTCAGCTTCTTCGTCTATGATCCTATTCCCTCAACCGGATCATGGCCTCACCATTCCTTTCAGATTGTCCTCTAACCATGTTGGATAGAGAGGTTCACACACCGCATGATACCTGTCTAGCTCAATGGTGTTCTTTTCCACAATGATCTTGCATTGCCACATGTGTTGAGCTTGACACTTGTTAGGGACTTCGTCATCCTGAAAGTCTGCTCTAAAATGGCTCATCTTGGTGATCCTGGGTACAACCTGCTTCCTGCCTACTTGCCTCACAACTCGGATATGTGTTGATACCCAATCTCTTTTTGTATATTTTATATGTGAAATATCTTTAAAAATAGCATATATATGCATATATAAGTATGTCCAAGCATTTTACTATTCTTCATATAATTTTTAAGGTTTTCAAACTGATTTATTTCCCTTTTCCATCCTAAAAACCCCAATGATTATTTCGAAAATTATTATTTTAGTAATTCATTTATTGGAATTTTATATTTATGATAAAATATAGATAAGGTAATTTTTGCATATTTTTACAAATTTATTTAGTATTTTTAAAGCTAGATTGCATATAATTAAAATATTAGCCATTTTATGATACAATTATGTTTTATATTCCTAAAATTAAGTCCTGTATTTTTAAATTATTAATTATCTATTATAAATTATTTTATTGCTTTTAATTAGTTTTCAGAAATTCATTTAATATTTTTATAAATTAAATGGGAAAAAGGCCTATTTAACGTATAGCCAAATCTGGCTTTCAATTTTAGCCTAAATCTAACCCAATACCCAACCCCAATTAAACAACCCAAGACTCGAGCCCAATCCTAATTTACCCGACCCACAGCCCATTCAAATGACCCGCCCAGCTCCCCGTTTAATCTAGACCGTTGATCAAAATGATCAACGGCCACATTTCAACCTTACCATTTTTAATTACCATTACCCCCAAACCCTACTCATTTGGCATCAGCATCCGCCTTTGAACCCCCTCCCCCCCCCATTCTCTCAAACTCTCTCTATTTTTGTCAAACCCTAGCCGCCTCCCACCACTTCCACCCTAAAAGTCATCAGAATCCATGGCTTCCAAGGTTATGGAAGTCCTATACGCGCCTCCTATGGCTTTTACACGACGGATTTTTTGAAGATTCATGGCCTGACCACGACAAAGCTTGGTCCAGGATTCGTTTGATTCGAGTTCTATGGCCATCTCCGGCCTTGCTCCGGCATGCCATGGATGTTCGAGCCTAATTTCGACTTCTCCGACTTAGATTGTTGACTTTTCCAAGCCTTTCTCACTACTGGGGTTCTTCTGAAACCCTAACCCTTGGAGGTTTTTCCGATTCTTTTAGATCCGTTGTGTATTTGTGTTCTCTCTAAGCTCTTAAGCATTTTTCTCAAAGTTCTTTCAAACTTACACCTTTCGAGCCTTCATATTTTTCCTATTTAGGGTTTCGTCAAGTTGTCCTTTAAAATTTCTCTGATCTTTAGTATGCTTTACTGTATTTCTTATGTGTATGTCTTATATGTTTCTTATGTGTTTCTTCTACCGTATTTCCTATGTGTTTCTTCTACTGTATTTCCTATATTGTTCCTTCTACTGTATTTCCTATTATATTTCTTCTACTGTGTTTCTTCCATGTGTTCTTCTATTATGCTACTACATTTCTTATGTTGTTACTTCTACTGTATTCCTTATGTGGTGTCTCCTACTATATTTTTATGTTGTTTCTCCTACTTTGATTCTTATACTGAAAGATGCATGTTAGAAGTCTCAATTTCTTTCTAAGATTTTGGAAGTTATTTTGTCAGTATTTTGCCTTGATTACTTTCCCTTTCATCTCTATGCTCGATCAATGGCAAAAAACCCTAAAATTTGGAGTTTCATTCGAATTGTGTGACCATTGGCTACGTGGTTTGCTTATGCTTCACCCCCGAACTTGCTTTATTTTCTAGACCTATTCGAGTTCCTAGAGTTGTTTCATCTACTGCCTCGTTAAGTCTCAAAACCATTGCTTCAATTTTATTTCTTTATGTGATTCTGACTTTTCCTAAACTCTATAATACCTTTACTTGACCCCTTTGCATGCTATTTGATACTCTCTCTTCTCTATTGCTAAATTACCATATTCATATGGTCTACTACTTATTTTATTTTTCAATTGCATGACACTTTCACTTTGTCCTAAATTCAGCCTCGCATGCCTGTTACTTGTGTACTCTTTATATGAGCTAAACTTCCCTTCTAAGTGGATTTCAATTGTGATTGATTTCAGACTTCCTTTGTATAAGGTTGATTGATTTCTTTCCATGTTTGCTGACATCCCTGTTACTCGATTTGAGTCAAATGTTTTTCCTTAGTATTTCTGACTTTGTTCATTCATGGACCAGTAAATCTCTATCCTTGATTTACTAGCTACTAATTGATTTCTCTTACCTTATTTATGCAACCATGTATTTCAAAAATTCTGCTCTTTAAGTAACTTTTATGTATTTACCCCTAACAGCATGCTTTGTGCAAGAGGTTTATTTGATTTCTTCCTTTAATTAGTTTTTCCGTTTGAATCTGAATTCCTTCATTAAAGGAAGTCTTGTGTGATTGATTCTTAATTGATATTCTGTTCCTTAACTGTTTTCTTACCTTATTTCTGCTTGATTCTCACACTATAAATGCACGACTCTTTCATTAACACAAACACATACATTATTCACAGTCTTTTCTGAACTCACACTTATACACACTAATATTCTCTCTTCTTGTCTGCACTGTGGCCTGTTTGCATGACCTACTGCTTTCCTCTATTTATTTATTTGAAAGTGGTATGTCCTGATTTAAGCTTTAAGCACCACAAAAAATGTGTCTATTTACTGCTTTTGTATCCATGTCTACTTACTGTTTTGTATAGTTCAACACTCAAATTAGCATGTTGTTCTCTTTCTTCCTGTTTCTATTATGAATCCCTATTCCCCACCCCCTTGTGTGTTTAAGCTATGGATTGGAGCATGGAAATGTGTAAATTGTTTCCCATGAACCAAATCTCATCCCTTAGGATCCTAGCTATTAATATGTGTTTGGATAATCTTATGGTATGCCAGCATTCTCCATTGTTGGGCCTGTCCACAGCCTGCCCTTGCCTCTTTTGATTTTCCTATCCCCCTGAACACCCCTTATGTATACTTATCTCCCTCTCCTTTCCCCTCTTTTCTGCTTCTGCTCTTGCATTCTCTCCTAGTTCTATAAGTCCTGCCCCCTCTTGTGAGCCTTGCCTTGGGACCTTGAGTTCCCTCTGAACTTGGACATTTGAGGGCTAGCCTTTCCACACTGCACTTGTCCTAATCTGATAATGTATTTCGGTGTGAGCATTGCCCGCAATCCTCTTTTTGAGGCTCTTAGGGAACTTTGACACATCCAAATGGGAGAAAGACTTTGGATCATGATCTCTTGGAATTGGTTTACCTCATATTTCAGACATGAAGTCTAAATCAGGCTCTCCTTGGTTGTACTTTTAATTTCTAATGTATTCTTTTACTTTATATTTTGGGCTGTAACAATTTGTAATAAACTCTTGGGGATGGCTAGTGACAAAAGGGCGGGTGCTCATGTATGCAAAAAGGTAGATATAGGTACTCCTGAATTCTGCATTCTCCCATATAGAAATCATGTCCATAAGTATTTGGAAATTTGAATTCCGCTTATGTATATAGAAAATATGCCTATAGGTCCTTCTGAATCTTGTATATCCTTTCCTCATCTAGCAATCATGCGCATAGGTCTTAAACAATCAATTGCAACTAGATATCATGTTCATAGAAATTAAATAAAATTCAACATCTAGATATCATGTCTATAAGGCTTCTGCCTTTTCACCATGCCTATAAAAAGGTTTAAAATCAACAACTCAAAAAAAGCATGTCAATGGGAACTATCAACTGAATTTGAATCGCCTCATTCACGTATAAGGCTAAAACCGGTAATAACGATGTATCATCATTTACAGAATGTGCAACCTTCGTAAAGACTTGTCTCTTTTGATAATCTTACACACATTCTTAATCGGTACGTATTCAGTTATTGTTATTGTGTTCTGAAATTAGTAGATACCATGCCTATAGGATCCCTGTCCCACACTTAGGCAAGCCTTAGGGTAAAATTACATACTGAATGTGCTTTAATAATTACAACCAGTAGGCAGGCCTGATTGGGGCTTCCTATCTAATTATGTAATAAATCAGTCTGCCTCAACTCTTCAATTTTCTCTCACATTTAGTATCTTAATCCGACCTTAACTAGTATGTGTAAGTCATGCTAAATTATGTGTTCTTTGTGTAAAGGAGGTATATCTGAGCCCTTTTTAGTTGTTATGTGCTTTCCCCCAATTTGCTATATATTTTTTTGTATGTCGCCTTAGAATTTTTACCTTTAAAACCAAAAATAAGCCTAATATCCCTCCCCATTAGGATTAGTAGTCTTATATGCCTCCGAGACTGATAGGATTGGGGCGGGAAATAGCATGCAATAAGGAAACGTGACCATTACGTACTTTAATACCTTAATAGGGTGGGAAGGGTAGATATGGATATGATGACCATGCGATAATGCCACGCGTAGCCCCTCATTGAGGAGCGATTATCGAGCATTGTGTAGGGTGATCCATATTATTTACAAACCTAGGACCCCTCTTTCCTTTGTCTCTTTGTTTTTTTGTTTGTTCTAAATAATTTGAAACTCTTTCTTTTAAGAAAAATTAGCTTTCTTTTAGTTCTTTCCAACTTTATTTCTTTGTAAACCCTTATGTGAAAATGCCCTCTTATTTGAAGTTTTATTTTTCTACGTGTTATTTGCATCTAAAATTCACAATAATAGTCTGGTCGGGAACCACACTAGTAAATTCTGAGGGGTGCCTAACACCTTCCCTTTAGAATAATTACAAGCCTTTACCCTATCTCTGTAATTCAAATCGAACCCTTTTTAGTGTCCTAATGCACTTTAATCATTAGGTGGCGACTCTTCAATTCAAACCCAATTCCCGATAGGAAACGAGTTGTCCTCCCAAATGTCATGAACCCGATTTCTCGAGAAATAGGGGGCGTGACAGCATGGCAACTCTGTTGGAGATTTTTAGGCTTTTACCATTTCAGACTATTATTGTGAATTTATGCTCCTTTATTACTTGTTTTTTTCCTTCAAGCACTTAATTCCTCTTCAACTACAAAACTGACTTGTCTTTTATTTCTTTCCTTTTTGTTTTCCTTTATCACTGCTTTAAATTATGAAACTGATGTATTTACTTCTTTCTTAACTTGCAAATATGTGACAACATGCTTTTAATTATTGCATAATCATGCTCAATATCATATTCCACTCGTGCCAAGCAAATCCTATGACAACGCTTATAATGAGTGGTTGCTCTCTTCCGATATTACCACGCCCTAAATCCGAAAAAGGTGTATTTGCGGTAAAAATAGTTGATCAACAATGTAGTCGATGGATATGTGCCTTTCCCCTTTGAGTTTTCCGCTCAAGGGTACCAGTCTAAAACCTCATAGAAACCTTACTCTATTTAACTGTGCATGCATCATGGTCAAACATAGCCGGGTCAGTTATGTTGTCCACATAATGACCATTTAAGATAGCCTTGTCCAAAGTCCACTGGGTTTCCCTAAAAACCCAAACGGACGTCATCACGTTATGTGCATTTATTTGGAGAACTAGATGTTTCGTGCCAATTGTTGATATTAAATAGTCGAGTCTGGTGGAGGTAGGGTCTAACCCTTTTGTTTTGCAGAAACTGAGGCATGAGGTTCCTAGTTTTGGCATGATTAGCATGCCCCCACTCTTCCTAGACTGGTGGAGGAGTCTTCCGTCAAATAACCAAATCAATGAGCGGAAAGAGAGGGCCAACAAAGCTAGCGAAAAGTTGTAATATCTGGAATATAGTCTACTGGAATTGGAAGGAAAAGTGAGGAAAAGAGTCACCAACTGCCAGAACTCTGAAGGAAACGAAGGAGAACACCTGGCAAAGGCATTTTTACTGGTGAACCTACACGAGCTGGAGGATTTGATCAATGTGAGTATTCAACCTGGGGAAGGTCCTTCTGGGACCAAGTAGATGGGAATTTTTTTTCATGCCGCTTTATAAAAATGTAATAAGGCAAATGGCCATTAGTGATTTTCATTTCTTATTTATTTAAGTGTCAGTTTTGGGATTCGTCTATTTTTTATCAATAAAATGAAGCATTTAGCATTTCAAGTTCCCCAAATCAACTTGTCTCAAGAGGTCCCCCAAATTAGGGAACGCTTTACATTCCTGCACTATGTGTTTAAATATTGCAATATTTTTATATATAATCTTCACTAACTTGTTACCTTTTTGTTTTTATTTTTTATTATTTCCCCTCCTGTAAGGTTAGTTCGTACACTCTGGCAACATCATCCTATCTCAAGAGAACCAGGGGCCCTCCTTCCACTCCTCATTTCAGTCCTGTCAGACACAAGAAAAAAGGGAAGATGGGAGATTTGAACAACGCCAACTCAACTTAACAGGTAGAGGTCACTCATGGTCACGATACTCTGGCTCCCAAAGAAAATGCATTCCAACTGGGACAAAAGCTGCTGAAATTTCAAGAGGAACTTGATCAAGAACGAAATCTGGCAAATTTGTCATTTTCCCTCACCACTCCAGAGGTTACTTACCCAGATACATAGAATCTTGTACCTCCACTAAATATCCCAAAGCAACAAAACCATCTCATTCCTCATCACCACTGCAATACCCGCCATACCTTAAATAGCACCCTACTACTCCTCCCAGAACTCTAGAACTCCACAAATGACCAGTGCCACACCCAAAATAATACCCCCATCTACATGGAGACTCTGCCACACTCCACCCATCCCATTTCAAGCACACCGAAGTCCGATGATAAGGACTTGTTCATCAGAAACCTGGTCGAAGAACTTAAAAGGTTGACTAGCAGAATTCAAGGCATTGAAGGTAGTAAGGGAATTGATGGATTAAACTATGAAGATATTTTCATAAAGCATGTTGTCGAACTCCCTGATGGGGTAAAAACCTCCTAAGTTCGAAATATTCGATGGTATAGAGGATCCAAGGGTCCATTTGAGAACGTACTGTGACAAATTGATTGGAGTAGGAAAAGACAGAAAAATCCACAAGAAGCTTTTCATAAGGAGCTTGAAGGGAGATGCTTTATCTTGGTACATCAGCCAAGATCCAAAGAAGTTGTCAAACAGGGTGAGTATGGCGTCGGATTTTATGGGCTGATTTAGGTTCAACAGAAAGATTGCACCAGATGTGTTCTATATTCAAAATCAGAACAACAAAACCACAGAAACATTCCATGAGTATGCTGCTTGATGGAGGTGAGAAGCTGCTAAGGTTTGGCCTGCTTCAGAAGAAGAGCAAATGAACAAATTCTTTGTTCGGGCCCAAGCTGTGAGCACGTGATTTTTGCCTCGCATGAATTACTCCTACAGAATTCCCAAAATTAGGATTTTTCTTTTAATAATTTTTTTTTGGACTACTGCATAATTTTCTTGTTTGTTTGCATTTTTTATGCATCTTTAATTTTGTTTAATTCATAAAAAAAAAATACAAAAATATATTTCATTTGCATTTATGGTCCAATTTTATATTTTAGGATAATTAGTTAATAAATTGTTACAAAAAGGAAAGAAAATAACAAAAATAGATCATTTTTATAGTTTTATCTTTTAATTTTTAGCTTATTGATTTTTCCCTTTTAATTTAAAATTAAATATTGTTTATCATTTTTATAATCAGCTAATTTGTCACAACCCGGATTTATCCCACCATCGGGCGTCTTGATGGCGCATACTAACGAATCTAGGCCAGCCAAAGAGTATACATTCTCTATCAACATCACCAATAAAATATACTGTCAATAATTTATAAATGAGGACGACTTTTAAGTTTAATAAGATAATATAAGAATGCGAAATTTCAAAAATACATCACTACCTCAAAACCTGGTGTCACTAGCTCACGGACTCACGGACTACTATAGAATACTACAACCAATCTGAATGAATAAAAATACATAAGTCTGTTTCGAAACAATGAAAACAAACTGAAATAAAGGAAAAGGACTTCGGCCTGCGAACGCCAGCTAGGCTATCTCGAAGAGTCCCTGGGCTGATGATACCTCTTGGAATAAATATCCTACTGCTGCTGCCCAAAATACGCTCCTGGATCTGTGCACAAAAAAATGCACAGAGTGTAGTATCAGCACAACCGACCCCATGTACTGGTAAGTGCCTGGTCTAACCCCGACGAAGTAGTGACGAGGCTAATCAGGGCTACCTAATCAACCTGTACAATTCTATATACATATATACACTCAAACAACAGAAATACTAAAGCTAAACAAATAAGAGGGAGGGAATATGCTGTGGGGAGCACAATTGAATTACAGTTTATCAGTGTAATTAATAAATAGGGCACAACAATAATTATCACAGAATAAGAAATTCAATAGTTGCACGGCATCAACCTTCGTGCTTTTACTCTCATTCTCACCCAAACAATGATATAAAAATGCACGGCATCACCCTTCGTGCTTTTCCTCACATCACCCTCATTTCATGGCACGGAATGACCCTTCGTGCAAATATAATCAAATCAAAGCACGGAATGTACCTTCGTGCATAATTAGTCACAACATAGCACGGAATGACCCTTCGTGCAATTATAATCAGAAATAGCACGGAATGACCCTTCGTGCAATATCACTCTTCTTCACCCAAACAGCAGTCACAACCAAACGGGCAATAAGAATAAATAAATAACAAGTACTATCCCGGCAAGGGAGTAACAACAATAACAACTGGGTCCCGGCAAGGGAACAATAACAATAACTTTCACAACCCGGCAAGGGTAATACTCAGTAATTTTAACCATCCCGGCAAGGGATGTATCACAATTCCTTTCAATACTTTCAACTTTAACTCAATAGTATTTATCATTCGAGCCAACGCTTCACAATATTAATATTTCACAATTTAATTCTCAACCATGCACAGTCGTAGTAAATTATACTTTAACTTAAGTGAATTTCCAAATTTATCTCAAAACATGTACAAGTAAAAACCCACGGTCATGCTAGACTCCGGTGTATAGACACTCATCACCACGCCTATACACCGCACTCGATCATTTAGCAACTAGCAATTTATTATAATCTAATCCTATTCCCTCAGGCCAAAGTTAGATCAAACACTTACCTCGAAGGTTTACGGCCAATTCAATCCTCAAGCAAAGCCTTTCCTTTCGAATTTCGCTCCAATTCAATCGTATCTATACACAATTTATTTAATATCATCAATAATACTCAACAATTCAACCCAAATGCCTAATTAAAGTCTTTCTAACATTCTTCCCAAATTCGCAAAACCGACCCCGGGCCTGCTTGGTCAAAACCCGAGGTTCGAACCAAAATAAATTCACCCATACTCCTACGAGTGCAAATATATAATTTGTTCTTAAATCCGACCCCAAAACAAGGTCCAAATCACTATTTCTTTGAAAAACCTAACTCTACCCAATTCTCTAATCTTCTACATATTTTCTCATGTTTAGGCCTAAGAATTTGATTTATGATGATGAAATAACGAGGAAACGATGTTAAGAAAACTTACCCAAAGAGTTATGGAGGAGAGGAAACTTGGGACTCGTCAATGGAGGGTTTGAGAGAAGGGTTCGTGAGAGAAAAGTGTGAAAATCCCGTAATAGCTACTGTTTTAGGCTTTTAAAATCACTGGGCGAAATTGCCCTTCGCGTTCGCGTACATTGTATTGCGTTCGCGAAGGGTTGGACAGAATGGGCATCGCATTCATGTGGACCAAGTCGCGAACGCGTATAAGAAAAATTAGGGGCTTCACAGTTGGCCGACGTGAATGCATGAGGCCTTACGCGAACGCGTTGAAGAACCAGGCCAGGCTCCGTGAACGTGGGAGCCTTCACACGAACGCAATGAAGAAATGTCTGCTGCAGATTTTCTGTAATTTTTCTAAGTTCAAAACCACTCCGTTACCTATCTGAAACTCACCCGAGCCCTCGGGGCTCCAAACCAAATATGTACACTGACTCAAAAATATCATACGAACTTGCTCGAGCGATCAAATCGCTAACATAACATCAACTTCAATGAATTAAACCCCAAGATCATCACTTTCTATTTCAAAGTTCATAAACCTTAACTTTAGCTATTTAGGTCCGAAACAAGTCAAACGACGTCCGTTTTCAACCAAACTTTACATGAAGCGCTTAACCAATATTTATGACCTGTATCGGGCGTCGAAACCAAAATACGAGCCCGATACCTATATTTTCTAACTCATTTTCATTTTAATTTTTCCTTAATAATTTTAGAAAATAATTTAACAGAATAATTCTTTAACCGGTGTTCTGGACCTCGGATTTGGACTCCGGGCACATGCCCGAGTCCCATATTTTTCTACGAACCTCCTGGGACTGTCACATCACATTCCGGGTCCATTTACTCATAATGTTGACCAAAGTCAACTATATCAATATTAATATCATAATTTCTCAAATATTTTACATAATTCATATATTTTAACATAAAAATTTTCCGGCTTCGCATCAGGACTACGCACGCAAATCGAGGCAACCAAAAGTGAGGTTTCCAAGGCCTCGGAAGCGCGAAGAAAGGGAGAAATACGGTGATGACCATTTGGATTATCACATAATTAGTTTAATTTCACACTTTTGGATAGTTTAGGATTTTTTAAGTTGTAGGATTTTAATTAAAAAAAGGAAAAAATTAGAAAAAATAAATGAAAGAAAGAATAGAAAAAAATAAAAGGTGTCTTTTGAAAATTTGGCAAAAATTAATGCTAAGCCCAAATCCTATACCCAAATCTGCCCAAACCCAAACCATTCATGACCCGACCCGGTTTGACCCAACTTCCCCTTCTCTGATTAAAATCTAGCTAGACCTTAGAGATCTTGGACTTCACCTTAAAAGGAAATAGAGGTAGCAATGGCGCACCCCCCTGATTATTTTTGCTGAAGAACGACCAGATTCCCCACATCTCTATCACTCCCGTTCTAAAAACTTTCATTTTCACCCCAGGATCCAGATGGATTATTTTTATTGAAGAAGCTCAACCTAATATCTTTCTCCTAGCTCTTTTTTTAATTATTTTGTTGAACTCACTCAATCTCTAAGTAGATCTTGCTTCGAATAATGTATAAAGGTAGCAACACTAAACACTTCACTTCCTATTTTCGTGAATGAGAATGGTTTCTAGTATCATGCTACTGCACCAGATCAACTTCAATTATTTGGAAGCTGCAAATTGTTAGTGACAATTTCTAGTCGGAAAATCTGATTTTCCGGCGACCTTTGTTGTTGCTCCGCTCTGCTATTACTGTTCTCGACGATTTGTGGAATTTTGTTTTCCCCTGCATTTTGTACGTTGCTGAAGGTTTTGAATCAATTTTGAAAAGGAAATTCTCAAAGGTGAACTTCAATTCCATTATGTGTATTTAATCCACTGAATATCCCATGCTTTGTTGTTTTATTGATTTTCTAGTTAATGAATAGCTTTGCTTGTTTAAGCTTTCAAATATATGTTTGATGGTTTTACTGAGTGCTCATGAAATGAAGATCTTCAGTATTTGGCTTTTGTCATCTATACTTCTACTTTCGTGCAAATTCTAGGCACCATTAAAATTATTTTGTAAAGTTAGTATCTTGTTGGATGTTTATTGCACTAAGAATATACTGTGGTGGACTTCTAAGTTTTGGGCCCCATTTTGTACATCGTGAAGTAGATCAACTAGAATATAATTTTAAATGCAACTTTTATGAGAGCTTTAGTAATATGAGAAAGTTAATTCATAACTTTAATCTCTTCACCCTAGTTCAATTCATATTACTCCCTGGTAATTTCTCTACATTGTCCAAATGTATCTATGCCTAATAGATGCTAGATGGATGCGGTGTGAGAAAATAATCTTATATGGTCAACAAATAGTTATGCTATCTTCCTTTGATTGTTGTTATAATGCACATATACATTGCACTTTATATATATGGTTATATTTTAGTTGCAATAGTGTTGTTAGCTATCCTATTTGTTGACTTTTTGTGTGTTTGTCAGATAATGGTGTTGCTCAAGAAGCAGTACAAAATTGCAATTTGCTAAATATCTGCTCTAATGTACTACATATATTTATTGCCATTTTCCTGTGTGCTACAAGTTACTACATGTTAGAACTGCATCATTTGGTAGGGCTGTGAGCTTTGGTGCAAGGCCCAAAACCAATATCTTGAGCTACGGAATCTAAGAACGAGTCCTCTAAGCCTATAATCCAAAACATAGGAAAATAAATATGAACATCCATAGTAGCTTTGATTGAGTATAAATTTGTATGAATAATTTGAGGTGCGACATGTTGAATAAAATCTCAAAACCCATGGCCCTCACTTAGTTATTATACTGCTTAGAAATCTAGGCGCGCCATTTAGCGAATTTTCACGGCCCTCGCAAAGTTAACAATGCTTTAGTTGCTTTAAGCGCGTCTTTTGATAAATCTACCTTCCTAAATTCGGGTTTGCATTTTATGTGACCCAAATCCAAATCCCAAAACGTTGAATAAAATGTGTCGAGGATCTGGGTGCATTTCATGTGGCGTGATCCAAATCCCAAAATGTTGAATAAAATGTGTCGAGGATCCAGGTGCATTTCATGTGGCGTGATCCAAAAACATGTTTTAAACGACGTTCAATTTCCTAAAAAACTAATTAAAAGCGGTAAATAATGTTAAAATTGCACTATACGATGACATGTATTAAAATTAGATTTTCAACCAAATATAATAGTTTAAGCGACCGTGCTAAAACCACGGTATCCGGGGGTGCCTAACACCTTCCATCGGGTCAACAGAATTCCTTATTCAGAATTTCTGGTTCACAGACTACATTCACGAAGTCAAAATTTTCCTCGATTTGGGATACTTGGGACACCAAAAGCCTAACCTATCCCAAGTGGCGACTCTGAATACATAAATAATCTCATTCGAATAATGTCACTTAAAAATGGTAAAACTCCCTTATACATTACCCTTTGGGATAAGTGTGTAAAAAAAGGATGTGTGACAGCTTTGGAGACTTTACTGGAGAAACGAACCCAAAATTTCGATTCAGGTTTCAAGAATTCGAGCTTAGAATAACTATTATATTTGGCTTTATCTGATTTTCGTACATATTTTAGGCTAAATGTGCTAAATGCTTTACCGCTTTGATATTTGGTGAATTGTATATATAAACTGCTACGAATCGCTCCCTCTTTCTGAGTCTTCTATATCATGGATAAGGGTGCACTTCATGTAGCTTCTCTTCTGTTTAGAGTCTTTTCCCATTTAGAACGAGGTTCGGATAAGTTGCTAAGCCGGCAGAGCTTCTGTATTCCTGGTAAGCTCCTCCCCCTCAGCTCGAGTTGTCCGCTCGGGTAAGCCAGGTCTAGAAAAATAAACTCATGTTTTTAAACATAGAATAACAAAGCCTCATGCCGGATCCCTAGTAGGAACGTTTGTTTGCATCATGTGTATTTGACTTAGGAGATTCAACACAGGGGTTAGGTCTGTCTAGGACAGGTGTACCCAGATTAAAAAGACCATCTTGATGCATTTTACGTGCTACTTGCGCATCTGTTTGTTTTGGCTTGCATGTTGACCGGCTTCTAGAATAGGGAAAGAAAATCAAAACAAAAGAAAGAAAAAAAGAAAAGAAAAAGTAAGAAAAAGAAAATAAAAAAGAAAAGAGTGAGAGGTAGGTATTTAGAATATTCTGAAACTCTGCCGAAATTCTGAAAAACGGGAACAGTCATTTCAAATGAGCCAAAAATTTTCAAGTGCCATGTTTCCCGTGTTCTGTCAAATCTAACCGAACTACGCGGGTCCGATTCTCACCGGATGTGAGATACGTAAGCAAAACTCATCGGTTCTGACCCTAATTTTTCAAAAATCCAAAAATATTTTCCTTTAGTTCTTTCTTTAAGAATCTTTCCTTAGAAAATTAAAAAAAAGTAATTTTTAAAAGAAAATGGTTTCCTTCTTTCTAATGTCGTTCATGCGGAAAAAGAAAAAAATCAATAAAAATTAAAATATAAAATACGGGTTTTCTTCATTTTGAAGTATTTTTCCAAAAAAAAAAAGCAAAAATCAAAAACAAAAATCCAAAGAAATATACTCCTTAGATGACTTTCTTTCATAAATGTCAATAAAAAAAATTGAAAAAAATTTGAAATCCAAAAAATATTTTTGCTTTTCTTTAGAAGTACTTTTGTAAATAAATAAAAGCGCAAAAATTCAAAAGATTTTCTTACAAGTCCCTTTTTCAAAAATTAAGAGGCAATATCCAAAATTCAAAAAAAAAATCTTTCTTCTTTAGAAAAAGAGAAAACAAATGAAAATTCAAAAAAAAATTTTCTTTTACTTTTGAAATTCCTAAAGTTCCAATCAAAATAAAGGGATTTTTTTTTAAGTCTTTCTTTCTAAAATAAAATAAAAATCAAATTAAAAAATAAAAAAAAAACAAAATTCCCTTTCTTCTTTTAAAGCATTTTTTTAGAAAATTCCAAAAACAAAAAATTAAAAAATCAAAAATATTTTTCTTTTGCCTTAAAGTTTTCATGGTATGAGTTTTATAAAAAAAATAAAAAGAGTTAGCTTATTAAGTTTATTCTCGATCTTCCCGAACTACACAAGATCTAATTCATACGGGTTCATGATACGTAGGCAATCCCCATCGCATTCGACCATAGCCATAGAATTAATTGAGTAAAAAAATGAAAAAAAAAGAGAAAAGGAAAAGAGTGAAAAAATAAATAAAAGAGTGACAAAACAAAAAAGAAAAGAAATGAGAGTGCAAAAAATAAAAGAGTGGCAAAAATAAAAAAAGTTCAAGAGTGATTTAAATGAAGAAGAAATGAAGAAAAGAGGTACGGAGTTGAAAAGGGTTAGTTAAGGCCGGGATGAAACATGCAACCGTGCAAACACATGGTAGAACTGTTTAACTGTTAGGTGCATTGCATCCCAACGTGCGATTTTCTATATGTTAAATGTCCCAAAACTCACAAGGTTGTTGTGTGAGAAAATTAGACAGGTTCTTTTCATATGGTTGGTTTTGTTGGTATGCGGTGACGAACGCGCAACTTTGCATGCGGCCAAAATATTATACACAAAGTCGAACTCCACCTCTCAGAAATGCCCATCCTTACCAAGCACCATATAATCCCCAATCAAATATTCCTCGGTACAATCCTCGCCCAAGAGAGCCTTTCAAATGGAATCAGCTCACCGCTATTGGTGAATCATACTCGGGTTTGTTCCAAAAGATAGTCAGGCGAGATTTGCTACAGCCAGCGGCCCAAATCTGGTCGAACCCCGAGTCTCCACCGCACTGAGCTGATGCTGGATGCGAATAACACTCTCGAGTAGTGAGACATAGTACATAGGATTGTTGGACCCTCAAAACGGCAGTTGAGGATCTAATAGAAACTGAAAGAATCATTTTTCGGGATGAAGAAGCTCCTGATGTGATGAACAACCTTCTGCTTGCCCACAACAATGGTCCCATAGTCGGAATGATTTGTGAAGATGAGGATTTTGATTCGGCACTGAAGGCCAGTGCAGCCATTGCCGAGACAGAAGAAAAGCCAAAAAACGGTCGCCAAGGCTGAAAGTTCCCCATCAGGCAGGAGTCTCGGTAGCCAGTCTTGCTATCCTTTCTGCGTCCAGATTATCTTAGGGTGTGATCCGGACGTTTTACTTTATTGTCTTACTTTCCGATGTAAACCCTTCTTCTTCAAAATTGAAAAAAAAATTAAAATATCAAATAAAATTAATATTTCATTGTCCAGGAATGTCTCTTTTCTTAATCTTGTCATTTTTCTTATCCTCTTTTCAGTTCTGTTAAATGCAGATTTCAATAACATGACATGCTTGCGAACTTCATGCCCGGATCCTGAAAGTTGTCAGACATCAAAATAATGAGTCAAGAGGTAGAATGAAAAGAGGATAAGTTTGAGGAAATAAGACAAAAAGTTGGAACAGATGAAGGAAAATTGGTTCCAGAGTGGAAAGTTCCATACATTGCAACAAGAGTACTACCAAAAGAGTGTGTTGTACTACACATCAAAGGAAATGTCCATAAAACAACAGTCAATGCAAATGTAGTGAAAAGTTACTATGTTGGATCCTCCATATAGTTCTAATATTCTCTGGTTGGGATGACGAAGACTTTCTTTCTCGCTACCCAAACACTATCAACCCTTTGCAAACCCTTTGAGCCGACTCCCATTCTTTGATTACCCTCTTTGGAACCTGGAAGTGTTATTGAAAAATGAAATTAAAAAAAGGGAAGAAAAGGCAAAGAAAATGAAAAAAGAAGAAGATAAAAGATGAAAAAAAGAGGAAAAAGGAAATGAAATGAAAAAAGAAAACAAAACAAAGCAGAAAAACAAAAGAAAATCCAAAAACAAAGTTAGCCTGAACTACGTTCGACTTGATTCCGAAAGGATACGTAGGAAGCCTCCCCCTGGAGTTCAGTCATACCAAAATAAAAAAATTTAATTTTATATTTTAGAATAATTAGTTAATTAGTTCTTACAGAAATAAAAGAAAATAACAAAAACAACTCATTTTTATAGTTTTTTCCTTTAATTTTTAGCTTATTGATTTTTCCCTTTTAATTTAGAATAAAATATTGTTTATCAATTTTATAATCAGCTAATTAGTTTAGTTTCACACTTTTGGATAGTTTAGGATTTTTTAAGTTGTAGGATTTTTATTAAAAAGGAAAAAATTAGAAGAAAAAAAAACAAAAGAAAGAATTGAAATAAAAATAAAAGGTATCTTTTGAAAATTGGGCCAAAATTAATGCTGAGCCCAAATCCTATACCCAAATCTACCCAAACCCAAACCACCAATGAACCGACCCAGTTTGACCCAACTTCCCCTTCTCTAATTAAAACCTAGCTAGACATTAGAGATCTTGGACTTCAGCTAAAAAAAATAGAGGTAGCAACGGCGTACCCCCCCCCCCCTGATTGTTTTTGCTGAAGAACGACCAGATTCCCCACATCTCTATCACTCCCGTTCAAAAAACTTTCATTTTCACCCCATGATCCAGATGGATTATTTTTATTGAAGAAGCTCAACCTAATAGTTTTCTCGCAGCTCTCTTTTTAATTATTTTGTTGAACTCGCTCAGTTTCTAAGTAGATCTTGCCTCTAATAATGTATAGAGGCAGCAACACTAACACTCCACTTCCTATTTTCGTGGATGAGAATGGTTTCTCGTATCATGCTACTGCACCAGATCAACTTCAATTATTTGGAAGCTGCAAATTGTTAGTGACAATTTCTAATCGGAAAATCAGATTTTCCGGTGACCTATGATGTTGCTCCGCTTTGTTGTTGCTCTTCTCTGCTATTGTTGTTCTCGGCGCTTTGTCGGGTTTTTTTTCCTCTATATTTTGTACGTTGCTGAAGGTTTTGAATCAATTTTGAAAAGGAAATTCTCAAAGGTGCACTTCAATTCCATTATGTGTATTTAATCCACTGAATATCTCATGCTTTGTTGTTTTATTGATTTTCTAGTTAATGAATAGATTTGCTTGTTTAAGCTTTCAAATGTATGTTGGATGATTTTACTGAGTGCTGATGAAATAAAGATCTTCACTAATTGGCATTTGTCATCTATGCTGTTACTTTCGTGCAAATTCTAGGCACCATTGAAATCATTTTCTAAAGTTAGTACCTTGTTGGATGTTTATTGCACGAAGACTATACCATGGTGGACTTTTAAGTTTTGGGCCCCATTTTGTACATCGTGAATTAGATCAACCAGGATATAATTTTAAATGCAGCTTTTATGAGAGCTTTAGTAATATGAGAAAGTTAATTCATAACTTTAATCTCTTCACCCTAGTTCAATTCATATTACTCCCTGGTGCTTTCTCTATATTGTCCAAACGTATCTATGGCTAATATCTGCTAGTTGGATGCGGTGTGAGACAATAATCTTATATGGTCAACACATAGTTATGCTATCTTCTTTTGATTGTTGTTATAATGCACATATACACTGAACTTTATATATATGGTTATATTTTAGTTGCAATAGTTGTATTAGCTATCCTATTTGTTGCCTTTTTGTGTGTTCGTTAGAAAATGGTATTGCTCAAGAAGAAGTACAAAATTGTAATTTGCTAAACATCTTCTCTAATGTACTAGGTATATTTATTGCCATTTCCTGTGTGCTACAAGTTACTACATGTTAGAACTGCATTATTTGGTAGGGGTGTGAGCTTTGGTGCAAGGCCCAAAAGCAATATCTTGAGCTACAGAATCTCAGAATGAGTCCTCTAAGCCTATAATCCGAAACTTAGAAAAATAAATATGAACATCCATAGTAGCTTTGATTGAGTACAAATCTTTATGAATAATTTGAGGTGCAACATGTTGAATAAAATCTCAAAATCGATGGCCCTCACTTAATTATTTTAATCCTTAAAAATCGAGGCGCGCCATTTAGGGAATTTTCATGGCCCTCGCAAAGTTAACAATGCGTTAGTTGCTTTTGTCGCGTCTTTTAATAAATCTACCTTCCTAAATTTGGGTGTGCATTTCATGTGACCCAAATCCAAATCCCAAAAGGTTGAATAAAATGTGTCGAGGATCCGGGTGGATTTCATGTGACGTTATCCAAAAATATGTTTTAATCGACGTTCAATTTCTTAAAAAATTAATTAAAAGCGGTAAGTAATGTTAAAATTGCACTATAGGATAACATGTATTAAAATCATATTTTCATCCAATTATAACAGTTTAATCGACCGTGCTAGAACCATGGGATCCGGGGGTGCCTAACACCTTCCCTCGGGTAAACAGAATTCCTTATTCAGAATTTCTGGTTCGCAAACTCCATTCGGGAAGTCGAAATTTTCCTCAATTTGGGATTCAAGATAAACAGGTGACTTGGGACACCTAAAACAAAACCTATCCCAAGTGGCGACTCTGAATACATAAATAATCTCATTTCAAATAATATCACTTAAAAATAAAAAAACTCTATTATACATTACCCTTCGGGGTAGGTGTGTAAAAAAGGAGGTGTGGCACAAGACCCACAGTATTATGAGAGGTTGATGATGATCGAAGGCTGCACATTTTTTGACATTAACAAGCTAGGAGAAAGAATCAAAGAAGGCATCAAAAGCGGTATGGTTACGAATTTTGAATCTTTGCAAGCTACAAACAAAGCCTTACAGTCAGGCGGTGTGTCCAAGAAAAAGGGACGTAGGAGACGTAATGGTGGCACAGAGAACCAAATCTCCCGTCAAATACCAAACATACCCAATGCCTCCAATCACATATCAGCCTACCCCAAACTACCAAGCACCCTCACCCTTTTACCAAACTCCACCACTCACCTATCAATCACCTCCCGCATATCAGCCCACTTCACCCAAACACTCCCAACCAGCACATGTTTACCAAGCCTACAACACTCAACCATCCCACTACCAATCCCCTCCTCCATACCAAAACTTCCCTAGACCTCGACCAAACTTTGATGGAAGACCCCCAAAATAGTACACGGCGATTGCTGAACCTATCGACCAGTTGTATGAAAGGCTCAAAAATGTTGGTTACGTCACCCCTATCCATGCTGCCCCTTAGAACCCTTCTTAGTGGGTTAATCCAAATAAGTCATGTGCATACCATTCCGGCATGAAAGGACACACAATTGATTAGTGCCTCTTTGAAAGATAAGATCCAGACTTTGATTGATAACAGGAATATTGTGGAAAAGGAGCCTACTCCAAATGTCCCCAATAACCCTCTGCCATATCACAGGGGTGGAGGAGTTCACATGATTGAAATAGAGGATGATTGGGACCTCAAGGGATCGATCGGTTTGATCATAGAAGGTGATGATCCAAAGAAGCCAATAGTCACCCTTAATCCGATTGTAGTCGAGATTCAATCCTTTGGAGATGCCGAGGTAAACATGTCCATACCACTTGAGTTTGAAGCACCATCCTCCTCAAAGATGCCAGCACCAATTGAGGTTGAGTTTATGTTACCAGCAAATGCACCTACACTCTTTGAAGTTGCAGTTTTACCGCTCAAGGAGCTTGCTCCGTTCGGAGTAAAGATAGCCACATCAATTCCAGTGAAAATGTCAGCAGTAACTCCATTCCATGCAAATGCCATACCTTGGGACTACATAGCCGAGGAAAGAAGGAAAGGGATGGTCAAATTTGGGGAAGTTATTGCTGCACATGGTATGACGAGAACCGGTAGGGTTTATACTCTGGAACATTTGGCTGAGTCGAGCAAGCAGACCTTTAGTCGGCCAACCATCACTGAAACTGGGCTCGACGATCTTTGGAGAAAGATACAACCCAAAGAATACTCGGCCATTGATCAACTAAACAAAATACCGGCATAAATCTCTATCCTTACTTTGCTACAAAGTTCCAATGCATAGAAGAATTGCCTGCTAAGAGTGCTGAGTGAGGCATATGTACCAAGCAACATCACCAGAGGAGAGATGGAAAACATTGTAGGTCAGGTATTGGAAAGTCACAAGATCACTTTTCATAAAGACGAGCTGCCACCAGAGGGGTAGAGTCACAAGAAGGCATTGCATATCACCGTGCAGTGCGAAGATTATTTTATCAGCAGGATCTTGATTGATGAAGAGTCCAGCCTCAACAATTGTCCGTTGGTAACACTTAGAACATTGGGAAAGGGACTTCCCAAGGGACTGCATAAGATCAAATACGGGGCCATCAATGTCAAAGCTTTCGATGGTTCCCAAAGGTCCACCATTGGGGAAATTAGCCTGTGTTTGCAAATGGGTCCTACTTGGTTTGACGTTGCTTTTAAAGTAATAGATGTACTGGTATCCTACAATATGTTATTGGGATTACCATGGATTCATGCCGTTGGGGCCGTAGCGTCAACGCTAAACTAGGCAGTGAAGTTTGAGTGGAATCACCAAGAAGTGATCATTCATGGCGGCGGTAGCGATCCCATATACAGTCGCCAGACCATCGCAACAATATGAGGCAGGAGAAGGATAGGTGGGGAGACCTATCACCACATTGAGCGGGTCAACGTCGTTGACAAAAATAACAAAGGTGAGAGCATATTGAACTGTAGCGGATACGAACCTGGCAAGGGAGTTGACAATAACCTCCAAGGAATTGCAAAGCCCATCAAACTAAAGAAACACGACACCACCTTTGGATTGGGGTATGAGTATACTTGGGAGGAGTTCAACCACTGGTTGACACCATGACACGGTCCTTACCACCCATTGGAGCAACTAATACCATGCTTGGATTAGACTTTCCAACCGGCCAAAGTTATCCATGGGTCAAAACAAGAGGAAGCACTAGCAGCAGTGAGGAATTTGTTCCTGGAAGACGATGATACGAATTGTTGTGTCATTTTCGAGGAGGAGGGGAAGAAGGCCCTTTCATATACGCTGTAAGCAGAGGAGCATGCCTCAATAACTAGACCATTAGAACCACCAGAGCCTAGGGAGCCTCGGGGTAGCAAGGTTGAACAAGTATCATGCATTATCTTTTAATTTACTAGTTGATTTTCCTTTCGCATTTTTTTTGAAAGCTCCAATGTTCAAAAACAGTTATGGAATTTATCAAAGCATTTCGACTTTCCTTAAATCAACACTCTTATTTTTTTCTCTCATTACTTTACTTATATAGCATTACTATTACTTATCTTGATGAATCGATAACTGTGACATGCAATGAGACAACGCAATAAATGGACATAGACTCAGAGGAAGATGACATACTAGAAGAGATTGTTAAAGAAGTTGAAAATTTTGAAAACAGGCCTTTGTCTAACCTAGACGAGACTGAGATTGTTAACCTGGGAGATGAACAGAATGTCAAAGAAACATGAATCATCGTTCACATATCATCATAAGAGAAGAAAGAATACATAGAATTTCTAAAAAAAAATATGAGGATATATTCGCCTGGTCATACGATGACATGACTAGCCTGAGTACATCCATTGTGGCACATAAGATGCCAACTGATCTGACATGTCCACTGGTAAAATAGAAGCTCAGAAAGTTCAAGCCATATATGAGTTTGAAAATCAAAGAAGAAGTCACTACGTAGGTCAAAGCTAAGGTTCTCAGGGTAATAGAATATCCGACATGGTTAGCCAACATTGTACCAGTACCAAAGGAGGACTTGAAGGTTAGAGTCTATGTTGACTACCGGGATCTCAACCAGGACAGTCCAAAAGATGACTTCCCCTTGCCGAACATACACATCCTGATTGACAATTGCGCCAAGCATGAGATGCAATCATTTGTAAATAGTTTCGCTGGTTATCATCCGATCTGGATGGATGAAGAAGATGCTGAGAAAACGACTTTCATTACGCCATGGGGGATGTAGTGCTACAAAATGATGTTGTTTGGGTTAAAGAATGCAGGGGCCACTTACGTGAGGGCCATGACTACCATTTTCCATGATATGATACATAAGGAGATCGAGGTGTATGTGGACGACATCATCATTAAGTCGAAAAAGGCTACTGATCACATGGAGGACTTGAGGAAATTCTTCAACAGACTGCGGAGGTATAACCTAAAACTGAATTCGCAAAGTGTGCATTTGGGGTTCCTGCTGGAACATTACTTGGGTTTATTATGAGTCGCCGGGGAATAGAACTAGATCCATCAAAGATCAAAGCCATTCAAGAATTGCCACCGCCAAAGAACAAGAAAGACGTAATGAGTTTCCTGGGGAGAATTAACTACATCAACTGGTTCATAGCACAATCTACAGTTATTTGTGAGTCGATCTTCAAGATGTTGAAAAAGGATGCCGCTACCAAGTGGACCGATAAATTCCAGAAAGTTTTTGACAAGATCAAGGAATACATGTCAACAACACTAGTTTTAGTCTTTCCAGAGCCATGTAGGCCTTTGCTACTCTACATCGCAGTGTTAGATTGTGCCTTCAGTTGTGTCCTAGGGGAGCATGATGAAACAGGAAAGAAAGAACAAGCCATCTATTATCTCAGCAAGAAGTTTACTCCGTACGAAGCCTGGTATTCTCTGTTAGAACAAACCTATTGTGCTCTAACTTGGGTGGCCCAGAAGCTAAGGCACTACTTCTGTGCCTATACTACATATCTCATATCAAGGATGGATCCTTTAAAGTACATCTTTCAGAATCCCATACCCACCGTCAAGCTAGCCAAGTGGCAAATCCTATTGTGTGAATTCGACATTGTCTACGTAACTCAGAAAGCAATCAAGGGAAAGACACTAGCAGATCACCTTGCTGAAAACCCCATGGATGGAGATTATGAACCCCTAAAAATGTACTTTCCTGATGAAGAAGTATCATTTGTAGGAGAAAATATTGCAGAATCCTATGATGGCTGGAGAATGTTTTTCGACGGAGCAGCAAACTTCAAAGGAGTTGGCATAGGAGTAGTCCTAGTATCAAAAACCGGTCAGCATCATCCGGTGTTTGCTCAGCTCAGGTTCCCGTGCACCAACAATATGGCCGAGTACGAAGCCTCCATCTTAGGGCTCAAGATGGATATTGACATAAACACTCAAGAGCTTCTAGAGATCGGAGATTCAGATTTGCTTATACATCAGGTATGAGGAGAATGGGCAACCAAGAACTCTAAGATACTCCCGTATTTGCATCACGTGCATGAACTGAGAAAGAGGTTCACAAAGACGGAATTCCAACATGTTCCCAGAATACAGAATGAGTTTGCTGCTGCATTGGCAACCCTGTAATTCATGATACAATACCCAGACAAGAACTTCATTGATCTCATTCCAGTAAAGATCCATGATCATCCAGCTTATTGTGCTCATGTCGAAGAAGTAGCAGACAGAAAGCCTTGGTTTCATGATATCAAGGAATACTTGGCAAAAGGGGAATATCCAAAAATTGCAAACACTACTTAGAAGCGCACACTTCGAAGGTTATCTAATAATTTCTTCCACAACAGAGGAATCCTATATAGGAGGACTCCTGATTTGGGGCTACTAAGGTGTGTCGACTCAAAGGAAGCATCCAAGCTGCTAGAAGAAATCCATGTTGGGACCTGCGGTCCACATATGAATGGTTTTGTCTGAGCTAAGAAGATACTCCGAGCTGGTTACTTTTGGATGTATATGGAGACAAACTGCATCCAGTATGTCCGAAAATGCCATCGCTGTCAGATACATGCAGACATGACAAAGGTACCTCTGAGCGAGCTCAACACAACAAGCTCATTGTGGCCGTTCACCGCCTAGAGAATGGACGTTATTGGACCAATCGAGCATGGCGCTTCCAACGGGCACAAATTCATCCTAGTGGCAATTGACTACTTCATCAAGTGGGTCGAAGTAGCATCTTACAGAGCAGTGACCAAGAAAGTCGTGGAGGATTTTGTCTGCGAACACATTGTTCGTCGGTTCGAGATTCCATAGTTAATCATTACTGATAATGGCTCCAACCTCAACAGTGACTTAGCAAAATCCATGTGTGAAGTCGTCAAGATCAAGCACAAGAATTCCACATCCTACAAACCTCACATGAATGGAACCGTAGAAGTTGCTAACAAGAACAACAAGAAGATATTGAGGAAATGATAGAGAAGCATAAGCAATGGCACGAAAAGATATCATTTGCTTTATTGGGATACCGCACCACAATTCACACATCAAGTGGGGCAACCCCCTATATGCTGGTTTATGGTACAGAAGTTGTCATCCCCCCCGAAGTAGAAATCCCTTCCTTTAGGATCATACAAAAAGCTGAGCTCGACGACGCAGAATGGGTGAAGAGTCGTTACGAGCAGTTAGCTCATATAGATGGAAAGAGAATGAATGCAATTTGCCACGGTCAGCTCTATCAGAATAGAATGTCCAGAGCCTTCAAATAGTCAAGCCGAGACAGTTCACACCGGGGAAGCTGGTGTTAAAGAAAATCTTTCCACATCAGAATGAAGTCAAAGGGAAATTCTCTCCTAACTGTCAAGGTTTGTACATGGTTCACTGGTTTTTGATAGGAGGAGCCCTCATACTTGCAGAAATGGACGGAGAAGTCTGGCCAAAGCTGATTAATTCAGATGCAGTCAAGCGTTACTATTTGTAATCTTATGCTTTCCTATATGATGTAATTTGAACTACGTCTGAATTGATTCTCGTTTAAGAGGGGATACAGAGGTAGCCATTTGGGTTCGGTCAAAATTCAATAAAAATTTTATCCCCACCCCCCCCATAATTGGAAACTAGGGCAGAAGTTTAAGGAGGACCCTCAAAATTCTAAAGTAATTTCAGCGATCATCACAAGCAGCCATCAGAAGTGTCAACCCGGTAGATTGGGGCAGATTTTGGAGGAGGACCCTCACAATTCCGTAGCATGAGAGGTTGCAATGCCCTGAACCACGTCACAGTCGTCGGTTCATCTAAAAGCTATTTCTTAAATATGTACTTATTTCATATTTTACAAACTCATGCATGTTTGTTATTGAAATCGCTTTGTTCAGCAATGTTATCCTAATGATACATACCGTATCACCAGATCAAAAGCCGAACAGGTCAAGCAAAGCCAACAAGGATATGAACTAACCTCCCCTATACAAAATTCACAATTTTTCTTTGGATGCAGGCATTTGGATTACGAAAGTATATGATATACTACACACCCACATGACAAACATTTATTCATAAATTGTCACACTTATCCGGTATTTGACATCCACATACGCCAGTGATCTCCTATGTATCACAATATGCCTAGCGATTCCAACATCATAACATGTTATCAGCTAAGAAACTCTACTATCATTTGCCACTTCATTTTATTTCTGCATTGCATAAGGCTACCATTCAGCCTTCCGAGACTAACACTATCCCCATCTGCATTTTCTGTATTGCATAAGGCTACTATTTCGCCTTCCGAGACTAAACAATGTCTCCATCTGCATTTTTTACATTGCATAAGGATACCATTCTGCCTTTCGAGACTAAACACTGTCTCCATCTGCATTTTCTGCATTGCATAAGGCTACCATTCTGCCTTCCGAGACTAAACACTATCTCCATCTGCATTTTCTGCTTTGCATAAGGCTACCATTCTTCCTTCCAAGACTAAACACTATCTCTATATGCATTTTATGCATTGCATAAGGCTATCATTCTGCCTTGCGAGACTAAACACTGTCTCCATCTGCATGGCTGAAAGATCGTAGTTTTATTTTTTCATTGCATGGCTGAAAGATCGCCGTTTTATTTCTGCATTACATGGCTAAAAGATCATCGTTTTATTTACGCTTGCATGGCTGGAAGATTGCCGTTTTATTTACGCTTGCATGGCTGAAATATTACCACTTTATTTACGCTTGTATGGGCTGAAAGATCGCTACCTACTACATTGCATGGGCTGAAATATCTCCACCTACTGCATTTCATGGGCTAAAAGATCGACACCTACTACATTTCATGGGCTGAAAGATCGCTACCTACTGCATTTCATGGGCTGAAAGATTGCCAAATTATCTGAGGGCGTCATTGTTTGGAGGCATCATTCTCATGGCCCGAGAACGACATATCATGGTCTAAAGATCCCTTTAATATTTTTTTCGCACCTCATTATTCGAAGGCATTTAATTCATAAAGGGAGTTATTTCCAACTTGAAGTGACAATCGAAACAGGATTTATTTTACTAAGAGATTCTGAGTCACTACTTGGGAGATTTATGGTGTCCCAAGTCACCGATTTAAAATCCCGAATCGAGGAAATGAATGACTCTATTTAATAGTCCGCGAATTAGAAATCCGGGTAAGGAATTCTGTTAACCCGGGAGAAGGTGTTAGGCATTCCCGAGTTCCGTGGTTCTAGCACGATCGATCAACTGCCATATTCACCTTAAATTATCTGATTTTTAAACAATTATGAACCTATGTGCGAATTTTAACCTTTTAAACCGCTTTTATTTAATTAATTAAATGAAGATTGCAACGTCATTCAAAATATGTTTCGAACCACGTCACATAAATGCACCCGTGATTTTTGACATATTTTAACGTCGTTGGGAATTGATTTGGGTCACACAAATGAGTACCCAACTTTAGGAAAGTAATATTACTAAAATCGCGCTTAAGGTGTCTAACGCATTATTATCTTTGGGAAAAGCCGTAAAATTCGCTAAACGGCCCATCCCGATTTCTAACTATTTTAATAGATACGTTTATTGAGGGCCCCATAATTTATATGTTCTATTTAGCGAGGCTCGTCTCATTTTATTTTTAGGTCGATCCTAAAGTAAACTAAGATTTTCTAATTAATTTGTCTCCAAAGATAAAGAACAAGTCCTAATGAATTAACATGAAATCCATAATTCAACTCCCAACAACTAGGCCCAGTACAGGACAAGTGGGACAAAATGGTTCCGCATAAGGGTCCAAAGTAGCCCCAAGTTTCATTACGAGAGAATTGGCCTTTAGTATTCAAGTAATTTGGTATTTTAAACTACTGGACTATGGAAGTAAACTATATGAAACACAGAACTATTTGAACTTGTTTTTTACAATTATTGAAATCGAATCAATGCTTAAGAACTGTCATAAAAAACTAACATTAACCGCTTCAGTGATTCACGATTTCCTAATAGGACTGTTGAAGGACACATTGAAACTTAAAACCATTCGAACCTGTTTTATAACTATTGTAACTAACTGAACTAACTACTAAAACTTACGACCATTTTTTTAACCTATTTTCACAACCACAAAACTAAATCAGCCATTCAACTTCTAATTCAAGTCCGAAAGAGTAATCACTACACAGTCCATTTATTACAAATTGTAAAGCATTCTATTCATTGAACTCCACTGCAACTATTGTATAGATATATTTAAACTATCAGAAACTCAAAACATGTTGATATCCATTAACCCAAGCCGAATTTCATTTCTTCAATTAACTACCACAAGCTGATTGTTTTAGTATTTCATATATCAACTGGAGCTGAAGAAATATCTGGATAATGGAAATATAGAAGAAGAAGGAGCAATCAGCAACATAGGATAACAGGCAGCAGCAAATCAGATGCAAACCAACAACAAAACCACTTCCAAAGCAGAAACACACTCAAACCAAAGCACAAACTGATTTGTAAAACCCAACAGCAACAATCAACACCCAAATAGACTCAACTGAGCTCGAATAAGCTTAAAAGCAGAATCAGTAGACTTCAAAATAGGTTCAGCAATCAACAGGGGTAGGAATCAGTGTCTTGAACCCCAAGTTTTATCTAGAAACCAATGGGACATTAACCTTTTTTTGTTCGAACTTTTCCTATGCTCTCAAAATTGACCAACTCTCTATCTCTCTATTTTTCCTCTTAATATTTTTAGCTCTTGTCCAAACTGTCAAAATGCTATGTCTAACAGCTGATTAAACTTTTTTTTAAAATCCCCTCGACTGCTTCCAGACCCCTCTATTTATATCCAAAACAGACCCCTTATCATACCTTAATACACTTAAACAATTAAGGAAAAATGAACCCCATCATATTCCCTGTAACTCCACTACTATATGTCCCATTTCATTATTTAATTCAAGGGTTATGGGTAAACTATTTTTTAATTACTTCCCATTAGACCTCCCCATACTATTCCTGATTCCCAACCCATCATTATTAAACAAATACATTAGTTTAAGGGTACATTAGTGTTTACTGACAAACCACGCAAGCAAAAGCATTTTTCAAGTTTTGGAATCCCAAAATACCCCCTTAAATCCCTAAAACTACTATCCTACTTCTACCCCTTTTAATCTGTACCAAACCACCGTCAGCTATAGCCAATTCATCTAAATAAGAAAACCTAACAATTGTCTAAACTAATTCCTAAGTAATCACTGGAACATTGAGGCTGATTCTAAACCCAGGTCAAATTCATATCAGACCCCAAACAGAACATTATGATTCACCTCATCAAACTCACATAACAGTTTAAGCTTGAACTCAGATTAAATCAAATAGCACCAAAACAAAGACCTAGGATTCAATGATTCAGAACACAATTATATTGAACTACTAAGGTCAAAATTTAAAACAATGATTGACACAAATACATGGGAATAAACTAACTATATTTGGAACACATCATAACTCTAAATTAACCTTAAACAAAAATGAAGGAACACTGAAAATATGCTGACGGAGCCCTGAAGCTGAGAACAAAACAATCATCATCAAACAACATGACGAGAACTACTAAACTTCCAACAAAATAAACATGAATTAACTATAATATAACCAAGGAACTGGGTTCGAAACTAAACTAAATTCCTATGGGAACACAGAACTATCTATATTTCAGAGAAGAAGAAGAAAAGAGTAGAAGGTGAAAGGCATAGTTAAACGATAATAAAGAACGGAGCACTCATCTGATTAAGCCTGAACGGCAACTGGTAGCTTGGATTTAACCTCAAGATGGCGTAAATTGTCTATTCTATGTGAAGAACAGACAAAGTGCACTATTTCAAGATTAATCAGTCTTGGGGCGACCACGGACTTAAATGATACCTTGGAAGGTTGTTTGGGGACTGGTTCAAGGCAGCGCCGCCATAGGGGAATCTCGTGGCAGTGCTAGGGTTCTTAGTTCTGATTTGTTATTCGAAAGGTTCTGGGATGATTCGAGGGAAATCAGTGGTGGTTTAAGGATGAGGGAGGTCTAGTGGTCAAGGGGTGTTGATTTGGGGTCGATTGGGTAGGCTAGGGTTTTGGGTCAATTTTTGATCTAATATTCGAAACGATCTACAAGGATTCGAGGTTAGCTGGTTAGGGATTTGGGATGGGGAGGTCAAGGGGGTTCCGTGGTGTAAAAATGGAGGTGTTTGGACCACCAGAACCGTCGTGAGGTGATTTCCAGTTGGTGGTCGACGGTGGGTTGTGGTAGCGGGTTCGTTTGGTCTTTTGAGGTTAGAGACGATGAGGCGGGGGGGTTGTCTTTGGGGGGAGGGGTATGGTTTGATGTATATATACATGGGTGGGGGATTAAACACTGGCTGTTAGATCAATTAAGATCAACGGCCTGGATTAATTGACTAACTAATACAGCGTCGTTTGGTTAAAGGGGTGGAGCGTGTTAGGGAGATGGATCAAGGTCAGGCTGGATACGGGTTATAGGAGGGGTGATCTGGACCGTTAGATTGATCTAATCCAATGGCTCAAATTGAGCGTGACAAAAATGACGTCGTTTGGACGGTCGTATTGCCAGATCAAATTGGACCAGGTAAAAGGGATGTTTGAATTGGGCTATGGTCATTTTGGCCCAGTCCGATTTTCCTTTCATTTTTCATTTTTTCCTTTCTTCTTTTATTTCCTTTTTAATTTCTTTTCCAAAACTAAAATCCTAAATATACCAAACTAAATTATAGAACTAAATTAACTTATAAAAAGTACTAATTAACTTTTAATAATAATTATCACATATAATTACTACCAATTTAAAATAAAATCACACAATTTGACATTAAAAGCAAAGTATGTTGTATTTTGTTTTCATTTTATAAAAATAAGTAATGGACTTTTAAAATTATGAGATTAACCCCCAAAATGCAAATTATATTTTTTGTATTTTCTTATTAAGTAAGACAAAATAAACATGCACAGGAAAAAATAAATAATTAACGAAATGCCACAAAAATTCTCAAAATTGCACACAAAGAAAAATTATTTTATTTTTGAATTCTTTTGGAGTAATTCGTGTGGGGCAAAAATCACGTGCTCACATCTGCCCCTCTTTGTCCGAAAATATGAAGAGTTTCGATCAAAGATAAAGTGAGCGGATACGAGCGATTTTTGCCCGTTTGAGTACTCCGTGTGAAGAATTTTTTGAAAGATTTGACCAAACCTATGCTTCAAAGGTTTCCTACATATCCTTGGCTAAAAAGGAATCAGGTCAATGTAGCTCGAGAAGTTTTGGTAGCTGGGACTACCATGAAGCTGTGGTTTCGTTGTTACTGCTGTTGCTGCTAGTGCTACTGCTTACTGACCTCCTTATTACACCGTGCTAAAAGAAAATAAGAAGCTAGACTAAATTATAGTCTATGAATTACAAAATCTTATCTAGATCTTCAAACTTGCTCTTGTGTCTTTTGTTGCGTTCTGTCTTGTTGTCTTGTGTTTCCTCTGATGTTCTTTTATTTCTGACTTGACTTGTATTCTTCTCTTTCTCAGCTGGATGCCTGCTTGCTGGATTCGAACTGCTTCTTTACTTCTTGTGAAATTCGAGTTATTTTTTCTTCGAAACTTGAACCGCCTTCTTTTGACCATTGTTACCTTCCTTCTGATTTCTAAACTTGAATTTATTCCCCTGATCTTGTGTTGTAACCCTCTGATTTCCGGACGGGTTACTGACTTCAACAACTACTTAAAAATATAACACCTCCATTCTCCAGGTGGGCTCCTGACTTCAACTACAACTTAAAAAGATAACACCTCCATTCTCCAGGCGGGCTCCTGACTTCAACTATAACTTAAAAAGATAACACCTCCATTTCCATGCGGGCTCCTGACTTCAACTACAACTTAAAAGGATAACACCTCCATTCTCCAGGCGGGCTCTTGATTTCAACTACAACTTAAAAAGATAACACCTCCATTCTCCAGGCGGGCTCCTGACTTCAACTATAACTTAAAAAGATATACCTCCATTCTCCAGGCGGGCTCCTGACTTCATCTACAACTTAAAAGGATAACACCTCCATTCTCCAAGCAGGCTCCTGACTTCAACTACAACTCAAAAAGATAACACCTCCATTCTCTAGGCGGGCACCTGACTTCAACTACAACTTAAAAAGATAACGCCTCCATTCTCCAGGCAGGTTCCTAACTTCAATTACAACTTAAAAAGATAACACCTCCATTCTTCGGGCGGGCTCCTGACTTCAACAACTTAAAATGTAAACTCCTCTGTTCTTTGGGCGGGCTCCCGACTTCAACAACCTAAAATGGTAATGCCTCTGTTCTTCGGGTGGGCTCCCGACATCATCAACAACTTAAGACTGAATTCTATTGACATTCTTCTCCCTTGCCTCTTGAACGATTTCCCCTTGCAACTTGATTTATCTTCCATCAAATCTTGAATTATCTTTCTTCAAAACTGCTTTCTCTTTAAAACTTGTGTTAACCTCCTTCGAAAACTAACTTCCCTTAAAACATGAATTGCTTTCCCTATTCTTCAGATGGGTACCTGACTTCAAGAAAATTTTCAAAACGAAAGGAAATTTTCTGCCCTAGTTTGATAATCTTCCTTGCAGCATGTCTTTCCGTGATCAATAACATTTCCTGCCCCTGCTTCAAATCAAAGAGAATTTGTTAGTTTAAAATATGGTGAGTGGTCGTGATACTCCTGCTGGGGATGGTTTTCTCCTTTCTCCTTTCCATGCTCTGCGTTGTCCGACCATCTTGAAACTTGGCCGATAACTTCCGACATTCTTGAAGATTCCTTATTCACAAACTTTTCAAGTGTCGTTTTCTACTTTTACTCCATACTTTCCCCAAAATCTTAGACCAATCCATCATTTGGTTTTACAATGACGTCTTTCTCATCCCATCACATTATCTTCGCCATGTCCTATCCATATTTACTTTGCATCATATTGGAAACTGATAGTAAGCTCTGAAAATCCTTCTTAAAAACAAACTACTTATTGAAAAATCTTAACCAAAAGAAATGAAAAAGATAGAAAAAGAAAAATCTTTCTGAACAATTGTTTGAGAAGAAGAAAAAGAAAAGAACTTATCTGAATGGTATAACTGATCCTAATGATCATGTCGTGCATTTCGGATTAATCAACCCAGTCTATTATATCAATCAACTTTATCATGACCTTGCTTTGCATTTCAAATGTTCCATGACCCAACCCTTTTGCCAAATCAACATCTTCATTCTGCTTGATGCCTCGACAGATCCTTTCCGTCAATATTATCTCGTTTGTCCCCTCTTTAAATCCTTGTCGCCTTATAGTGCCCTTCGAGGGGTTTTCACTAATAAGACTCTCTCATTTATCTCAACTTGCATCAACTTGCGGTGCCTATGATGCTTTTCACAGATAAGACTCTCTCATTGTTTCTCTCAACTTACGTCGCCTTATGGAGCCTGTGAATGTTTTCACCGATAAGACTCTCTCATTTTTATTACTTTTCTGCTGGGGATCAGAGTGTTATTTTCCTTGATTCCATTTGCCTGACTTGGTATTTCTCGGAGACTGATCGGGAGGTCTTCCTTTGGACATCAACATGGATTTTTGTGTGTGGCTAAAAGAAAAGGGTATCAAAAGTTCAAAACAATTTCGGTGGGTAAAACATTGCAACTCTTGGAATCAAATTTCTTTCCCACAATTACAGACACAACTTCTGCCCCAGTTTTCTTGCTTAAGGATCTTTTGATATTTGTTACACTATGATCGAGTCGTGAAGCTACCTACATATCCTCTTTAAGGAATCAGGTCAAACGTAGTTCACCCAATTCCTTTGTTTTCTTGTGAATTTCCTTTTGTTTTTGTTGTTATTTGTTTTCTCTTTTTTTCCATTTTCATTACTAATTCCAAAAGAGGGGTGTGAAAGAATAAATAAGGCTCAAAAGGGGAAGCAAAGGTTAAAGTGTTTGGATAGAAGAACAAATTGCCTCCTTCATTCCATTCTCCGATACAATTCCAAATACAAACAAACAACAATTATAATCGACGAAATCATACATAATATCTCTTGACTGTGCCAGAATTGATAGCCATGTCTATGCATCTTCCTTTGACATCTGTCAAACATAAAGCGCCATTGGACAACACTCTGGTCACAATAAACGGCCCTTGCCAATTCAGGGCTAACTTGCCTTTTGCTTCGGCCGGATGTGGAAGGATTCGTTTCAACACTTGTTGCCCCACTTCAAATTTTCTGGGACGCACCTTCTTATTGTATGCTCTTGCCATCCTCTTCTGATACAATTAGACATGACATACTGCTGCCAATCTTTTTTCATCAATTAAGCTAAACTGCTCTAAACAGGTTTTGACCCACTCATCATCATCAATCTCAGCCTCAGCAACAATTCGAAGAGACGGAATTTCAACTTCTGCCGGTATCATTGCTTCAGTTCCGTATACCAACAAATAAGGAGTTTCACCCACTAAAGTACGAACAGTAGTACGATAGCCCAACAACGCAAATGGTAACTTTTCATGCCAGTGTCTGGATCCTTCTACCATTTTCCTCAATACTTCTTTATATTCTTGTTGGCGGCCTCAACCGCTCCATTCGCTTTGGGACGATATGGGATGGAATTACGGTGTGTAATCTTAAACTGTTGACATACTTCTTTCATCAAACTGTTGTTAAGATTAGCACAATTATCCGTGATGATCACCTTCGGGATTCCAAATCTACAGATGATACGGGAATGAACAAAATCCACCACTGCTTTCTTGGTTATCGACTTGAAAGTTTTAGCTTCAATCCACTTGGTGAAGTAGTCGATGGCCACCAGAATGAACCTATGACTGTTGGAAGCTGTCGGCTCGATAGGTCCAATGACGTCTATGCCCCATGCAAAAAAGGGCCATGGTGCTGACATTGTGTGTAATTCTGTTAGCGGAGAATGAATCAGATCTCCGTGTATCTGGCATTGATGGCATTTACGCACAAAACTGATACAATCTCGCTCCATAGTGAGCCAATAATACCCTGCTCGACGAATCTTCTTCGCCAACACATATCCACTCATATGTGGCCCACAAACTCCAGAATGCACCTCTGTCATAATTTTCATGGCTTGACTAGCATCTATGCATCTTAGCAATCCCAAGTCCGGTGTTCTTTTGTACATCACTCCTCCATTGAGGAAAAATCCACTTACCAACAGTCGAATGGCTCTCTTTTGATCTCCTGTGGCCTGCACCGGGTATATCCCCATCCTGAGGTACTCCTTGACATCGTGGAACCATGGTTTGCCATCAAGTTCTTCCTCTATCATATTACAATAAGCATGCTGATCACGAACCAGAATATGCAATGGATCCACGTGAATTTTATCTGGATGGTGCAACATTGATGCTAAGGTGGCCAAAGCATCGGCAACCTCATTATGAACTCTTGGGATGTACCTAAACTCCACTGATCGAAACTATTGACATAGATCGTATAAACATTGTCGATACGGTATGAGCTTCAAATCCCGTGTTTCCTATTCTCCTTGAATCTGATGTACCAGGAGGTCCAAGTCTCCCAAGACCAGAACGTCCTGGACATCCATGTCTGCAGCTAACCGTAACCCCAAAATGCATGCTTCATATTCAGCCATGTTGTTGGTAAAATAAAATCGAAGCTGAGCCGTAACAGGATAATGATACCATGTTTCAGAAATAAGCACTGCTCCTATTCCAACTCCCTTCATATTTGCAGCTCCATCAAAGAAAATTTTCCATCCTGGTTCTTCAGTCGATTCCAGCTCATCGATATGCATCACTTCTTCATCACAAAAATACGTTCTCAGTGGCTCATATTCTTCATCGACCGGATTCTCGGCCAAGTGATCGGCCAATGCTTGGGCTTTCATTGTCGTCCTCGTCATATAGACGATGTCGAATTCGGTGAATAATATTTGCCACTTCGCCAGTCTCCCTATAAACATAGGCTTTTGAAAAATATACTTCAACGGATCCAAGCGTCAAATGAGGTAAGTAGTATAGGATGACAGATAATGCTTCAGCTTCTGTGCTACCCAAGTTAGGGAACAACATGTCCTCTCAAGGTGAGTGTATTTGACCACGTAAGCCGTGAACTTCTTAATGAGATAATAGATGGCATGTTCCTTCCCGCCAATGATGTCATGGTGCCCTAGTACACACCCAAATGAGTTTTCCAAAATTGTTAGATAAAGAATCAGAGGTCTCCCTGGTTCAGGCAGAACTAACACAGGTGGGTTTGACAAATACCCCTTTATCATATCAAATGCCTCTTGGCACTCTTCAGTCCATTTGACTGTAGTGTTCTTCCTCAATAGCCTAAAAATAGGTTCTCAAGTTGATGTGAGCTGAGCAATAAACCTACTGATATAGTTCAACCTTTCTAATAGACTCATCACTTCAGTTTTGTTCTTCAGAGGTGGTAATTCTTGAATAGCTTTATCTTTGATGGATCCAACTCAATGCTGCAATGGCTAACTATGAAGCCCAATAGTTTTATTGATGGAAGACCAAATGCGCACTTGGCAGGGTTAAGCTTGAGGTCGTATCTACGAAGCCTATGGAAGAACTTCCTCAAATCCCCGACGTGATCGGCCTGATTTTTTGATTTTATGGTCACGTCATCAACGTATACCTCAAGTTCTTTGTGTATCATATCATGAAACACAGCAGTCATTGCCCTCATGTATGTTTCCCTAGTGTTCTTCAAACCAAACGGCATCACCCGTTAGCAATAAGTTCCCCATGGTGTGATAAAAGTCGTCTTCTCTGCATCTTCCCCATCCATCAGAATCTGATGATACCTAGCATAGCAATCCATGAAAGACCCAATCTCTCATTTTGCACAATTGTCAATTAAGATATGGATATTGGGTAGTGGGAAGTTATCCTTTGGGCTTGCTTTGTTGAGATTGCGATAGTCAATGCATACTCTGATCTTCCTGTCCTTCTTTGGCACCGGCACAACGTTAGCCAACAATTCTGGATATCGAGTGACCCGAATAACCTTTGCGTCTAATTGCTTGGTTATTTCTTCCTTAATCATCACACTCATATCAGTTTTGAATTTTCTCAATTTTTGTTTGACGAGAGGTAATGCCGAATCATTGGGTAATTTGTGAACCACTAAATTAGTGCTTAGACCCGGCATGTCGTCGTATGACCATGCAAAAAATCTTTAAACTCAATATGTGTTTTGATTAATTCTTTCTTGATGCTCAGTTCAAGATGGATGCCTATTTTGGTTTCTCTGATGTTATTTGTGTCTCCTAGATTGATGACTTCCATATTATTTAGATTGGGTTTGGGATTTTCTTCAAAGTGACTCAGTTCTTTACTGATTTCTTCGAAGGCTTCATCTTCGTCGTATTCTGGTTCATTCTTATCATTTCTTATTTCTTGCACTATTGTTTCAGAACCAAATTGATTTTTAGACTGGAATGAGGATTCCTCATGCATGTCATATCATTAAGATCAGTGGAAAGAAAGCTGTACAGAAAGGAAAAGGAAGAATAAGAATAAAATATCAGAAATAATGGGGAATAGAAATTTCATTCATTGAAAAAGCACAAGATACCAAGGTTTGCACACTTCAAAAAAAACTCGAAAACTAAAACCGGATTACCACCCTGAAATAATTCCAAACAAATTTTGAATGAAAATCAAAGCAAACTACCAAGACTCCTTCCGGGTGGGGAGAGGAGTAGCCTTCCAATTATTTCGTTTTGTCCTTGGTCCTACAAATTGCACTTCAGCGTGACTATGACCTTCTCCATATTCTTTCATGTTCACATCAGTGAACAGATTCTCGAGCCTTTTTAACAATTCCTCATCGGGTTTGTCCATAAGACCAAAAATTATCGTGGTTGGACGTCTTCTTGTTCCAGACTTAATAAAAAATCTAGAGAGGCACGGGATCGGCTTTGGAAGGACCCATGCCTTCTGCTTCATCTTCCTAGCTCTTCAAATGTCTGCCACCATAGGTTTAAACCCCAAACCGAAAGTTCCCACATTTTTCGGTAAGGACACTGGTTGTACGATACCTTGCAGAGATGCACCCAAACCTTTACCCGGCACAGAACCGTTTCCAAACATTTAACAGGCTACCATGAGATATGCAGAGGTTATCTTGGTATTTGTAATATATCCCCCCTCGGGAATTTTCTTGACTGATACTGTGTCACAAACTTGGTATACCCATGCCCCAACGCCATCCTCTACTTCAATAAAGGGCACAACGGTGTCGCGCTGGGAGCACAGATTGTCTTTTCCATGGACCACAATCTCTTGCCGGTCCCGCTTAAACTTGACCATCTGGTGCAGGGTAGACGGAACCACCTTTGCAGCATGAATCCAAGGTCGTCCTAACAGGAGGTTGTAGGAGACTACCATATCCAACACTTGGAATTCCATGGTGAATTCCACAGGCCCGATCGTCAACTCCAACACTATATCACCGACTGATTCTTTACCCCCTCTGTCGAACCCCCAAACACAAATGTTGTTCTTGCGTACCCTATTGATATCCACTTTCAGTTTGTCCAAAGTAGAGAGAGGACAGATGTTTGCACTGGATCCGTTGTTAATCAAAACCCGGGTAACCACAGATTCCTCGCATTTTACTGTAAGATAGAGGGCTCCGTTGTGCTCGGTGACTTCTTCAGGTAGCTCATCATCAGCGAAGGTAACCTTGTATACCTCGAATATCCTATTTGCAATTTTTTCTAGGTGATTGACGGAGATCTTATCAGGTACATAGGCCTCATTCAGGACTTTCATCAAGGCCTGCCGGTGTTCGTCAGAATAGATCAACAATGACAGTAAAGAGATCTGAGCCGGCATTTTCTTGAGCTGCTCTAAGATGGAATAATCATGCAACTTCATTTTCATTAAAAACTGTTATGCTTCTTCTTCGGTCATAGGTTTCTTTACTGTTGCTGGGTTGGCCTTTCTTAATTCCACGGGAGCGAAACATCTTCCTGAGCGGGTTAACCCCTGGGCCTCACAAACTTCCTCTTTGACCTCTTTTCCCTTATAGGTCACCGTTACCCGGTCAGAGTTCCATGGGATGGCCTTGTTATCAACCATCGGTAACTGAACTGCTGGCTTGATGATGACGGGATCTATGAGAGCACCTTCTACAATTAGGATGGGTTTGTTTGTTGCTCCCGGCACAACCACCTTTGCCTCACCTCGTTTTACCAATACTTTGCTTGTGGACCCCTTCACCACCACTGGTTTACTGTGCACCTCCTTCTCATTGATCAATGACTTATCGTTAATCGGCCCCTTTGCCGGCCTGCTTTCGCTTGACCTGATCATCATTACGTTTTAAGAGGGTTTTTTAGACTCTCCTTCTGTATGTACCAGCTCGATCATATTGGTCTCGTATGGGCTAGGAGTGGGTTCTGGTTGATGTTTGGTTCTTCCGGCGTTTGCAGCTCAATTCGACGAGTGTCGATAAGCTCGTGAATAGTTGTTTTTAACTTCCAGTATTTCTCCATATCATGACCAGGGGGTCCTGAGCAGTACTCATAACTTATCGAGTGGTCAATATATCTCGGAGGGGTAATTGGCAACTTAGCCTCAATTGGATTCAACAATCCCAGCTACCTCAGTCGGTGGAACAATCTGATGTAAGATTCTCCGAATGGAGTGAAAGTTTTTGGCTTCTGCGCCCTATCATTCCTGAAGGCTTGGTTCGGATGGAAACCTGTACCAGAGGGATTTCTGTATGCTCTTGGAGGTGGGTAGTTACTTTGTGGGGTCGGTGTATGCCATTGGTTGTGAGGTGGAGGTTGGATGTATGCTTGAGCGTGGTGAATAGAAAAATAGGGTTCGGGATAAGGGTAGTAGTGCTGGGGTGGGCTATACGGAGCGTGGGAGTAGCTTTTTTGTTGGGGTTGGTTGTAGTAGGGTGAAGGGCTTCTGAATCCGAACCAAGATATGGACTCAACCGTTGTGATGTCTTCTTTCTTCTTCTTCCCGAGCACACCTCTAGTGCCACTATAGATAGTCTGAGTGGTGGCTTTGATCGCCGAGTAACTCAATATTTTATTGGACTTGAGTCCTTCTTCGATCATACCGCCCATTTTCACAACCTCATTGAAAGATTTGCCAATCGCCGTCACCAAGTGACCAAAATAAGTTGGCTCCAAAGCTTGTAAAAAGTAATCGACCATCTCTTCTTCCTTCATTGGGGGATCAACCCTCGCGTCCTGTTCTCACAAATGAAACTCGTACTCCCTGAAACTCTCCCCGAGTTTCTTCTCCAATTATTTGCAGATTGTACTGGAAGTGGCCAGCGAATGCTTGTGCCAAGTCATCCCAGGTGTACCATCTACCATGGTCTTGGCTTAAGTATGCCATTAGTAGCTCATCCTTTCCACCTACACCTCTCATTTTGCTGCAAAACCATCGTAAATGTGCCACCAGATCACCATGTCCACCATACAGATCGAACTTCGGCATTTTGAATCCCACTGGTAACTGAACATCTGGGAACAAACAAAAATCCTTGTAGGCCACACTGACTTGGCCACCCAAACCGTGCATACTCCTGAAGGATTGCTCCAGGCTTTTAAATTTCCGAACCATTTCTTCCTGTTCTGGATTCTTGAGTTGCTTTTCCGATTCTGCCGGGTTATCCAGGTGAGGGATGTAGGAGTGCGGTTCAGGAGCTTTAAAGGTAGGCTTAGGAGAGTAGCAGTGGTTGTCGTGAATCTGAGAAGTGGGCTCATTGGAGGATTTTTGTAACGTGGCAGGTGGAGGTGCCATGAAAACATAGGTGATTGGTGGAGGAGTGTTTTATTTGGGTTGGAGCTTGGGGAGTGTAAGGAGTTTTCCCTTGATAATATTGGTAAATCAGGAAACTTGCCGATGGATCAGTGGGAGGATATTCCAGAACCTGTGTTGGTGTAGGAGTAGGAGTAGTAGGAGGGATTGGTAATGGTTGCCCCTGGCCCAGGCTAGGTGCATCTCTGCTATCTATTGTCTTAGCCTGTCCATTTCTTCCTTCATTGTCTGTATTTCTGACTGTTCCTCTTCAACACTTTTGTCCGAGTTAGACATGATATTTGGTATTGGTCCTTTTGATCTTGTTTGATAATGGTAATGTTCCAGTACGTTCTAAACAAGCTAACTGTTTGAATTTTCTGGAAAACAACAAATTTGTTAGTGTTTTAGAGTTTAACAAACATTTTATTGCACGTTAGGATGCGATGCACCTAGGCAAATTAACCATTTCTATCATGCCTTTGCTTCGATTACATGCGTCATTCCGGCTTCTTTATATTTGTGCCCTTTTTAAACGCCTATTTTCCTTTATTTATTTCTCATTTTCTCTTCTCTTTTTTTTTTCTTTTTAGTGGTGGTCGAATGTTATGTGGATTGCCTACGTATCATGGCCCGCATGAATCAGACCATGCATAGTTCTGACCTGATAAAGATGTGAGAAAATTTTTGGGATTTTTGTAGCAAACTTTTTTGATTACAATCATGATTCAAAACATTCAAAATTCCAAAAAAAAACTCTAAATAAGAAAATACTTGACTCAAAAACACACTCAAAACTTGAAAACCATGATTTTAAAACTAGACTCTCAAAAACCCGAAAGTGCAGACTCAAAATATCATTCTAATGCTCTAAAATTTCCTGGGGTCCGCGAGGCATCGTTCGGCCTTGCACCGGACATTTGTGCAAGATCCCTTTGCAATCCTTTCAACTCTTCCATGATCTGGCAGACATAAATCATTATCGCAGCAAAGAAGGTGGTACGGGTCATATCCTCACATGCTAGGCACTTCCTGGTGATGTAGTGCCCGATATCTTTGATTCTTTCCCTGATTCTATCTTTTTCCCGAAGCAACTGCTCTATCTATTGGTTCCACGTTCCTAGCACTTGAGCGTTGGGAAAGAGTTGATTATGAAACTCATGCATCTGTTTCTCCATCCGTGCCATCAAATCATAACAGCATTTCCTATCAGCTCTGAAGTCTCTGGCTTGTCTGAAGACCCGTTCTTTGAAGGTAGATATTGTTTCTCTCAACATAGTAATGTTCCCCTCGTAGTCCCTCTTTATCTACCGCATACGATGTGTCCGATCTTCTATACCTCTTGCCCATCTGGCTTGGATCCTTGCCAGTTTAGCTTCAGATCTTTCCCTACCCTTTTCGCATTCAATGATTTGATTTTTCAGCCCATTTATCAATATGTCGTTAGACCGAATTCTCTGTTAGCTGTCAGTATCCATTTTTATTTGTCGGATTTTAGCCTTAAGAGCGTCATTTTCTTGGGCAAACTTCTTTTTATCCCCCTTATTGGCTACGGCTTGCAAACCATTTTCAAACCGGAGATCCTGAACCTGTCTTTCCAATGCCCCTATGCGGGCCCTGTATTCGCGTTCTTTATCCAACCAAACCCACGGTTTTTGTGATGCCTCTACGAACTCCTGAATGTGTGGTCTTTTGGTTGGCCATTCTAATTCGGCTCCAGTAATGTTCTTCTTTCTATACCAGGTGAGATAAGCGGGTGACACCTCTCCTCCGGATAGGTCACACACTCGAGTATTTGCCGTCAAATACTGGCATTCACTCCATATATAACGACTGCATAAACATTGATATCTTCGTTTGGGTGTTCCACCTGACACCTTCCTAATTGTCTCATCACCCGATAGGGCACATAAGGTTGAATACCTTGGAGTCCCATTAAGAGGACGTAAGGACCAGTGGCGGGCATATACACAATTTCTTCGATAGGAAGCCAATCTAATGTCCAATCCATTTGTACCGCAGTGATGGCACGAAGATAGGATACCCAATCTTCAAACCCTCCGGCAATCTGAACCCCGAAACCCTCGTGTTATATTCTTCAATGCGGCTTTTGTCTATAGATCTATAGCTCATATACTGAGGATGATGACATAAGTGCTCGATCATCCACATCTGTAATAACAACTTTCACCCCTCGAAGAAATCTACCTCGGCTTTACAAGCTGTGAGAGCTCGGTATATCTCGGATACTATCATAGGGGAAAGCGTGCTTTTGTTGTTGGTGATCAGGACCTTGACAACTCTATCCACCTTTAGATCAATGTTTCTATCTTTTCGGGGAAACACCACAATGCCTAAGAATGCTACTACGAAGGCGAAACGCCTATGTTCATCCCATTTTGTCTGATTCCCTCTACTACAAACCCCGCTTTTTGGATCGTCGAACCCTCCCATATGCCCATACCTCTGGTATATGAAATATAGAGTAGAAAAACCCCTATCCAATTCGGAGTATGGGACTCCCTTGCTTATTTTCAGTAGATCCATTAACTTATGAGAATTAACGGCCCTTGGAGCGATCAGATATTTGTGCCTTTTCCCTTCAGTAATGTCCATATAACCTGCTACCTCTTCTAAGGTTGGGGTGAGTTCAAAATCCGAGAAGTGAAATACATTATGGGCCGGGTCCCAAAACGTAATCAAAGAATTTATCATGTCATACCTGGGTCTGATGTTAAACAAACTGGTGAGACCTCCTAGATGTAGTTTGATCTTATCTCGCTCCAACTGTTCCAAATCCTCCCACCACAAGCGCAACTCGAGAGGGATCTTGCTCCTAACTGTTACTGGCAAACTTGGACCCGTGCTCATTCTACATGTTTGTTTAGGGTGATTAGGTAGAGTTAAGACTCATTTGACTCAAAGAATGAAAAGAATAAATTAAAATTGAAACACATTTTTTTAAAAAATAAAACTCCGATCTTGTAAATACGTCCTTTCAGCAGTACGAAGAAGAATTGAAGGCTGTGTTTGTTAACCGGCAAAAATCTTGAAAATGACCAAAGGTGGTTATTCTCGCAAAAGCAGCCTTCTGGCGTCCTTTTAGGGATATTTGGCTATTTTTTTTTACAAGAATGGCATCACCTTAATTCATGTGTGACAAAAAAATTAAAATTTTGACATTTTTTGGCTATTTCTGCAAAAGGGCGGTTAGACCCGATGAGGATTGCCTATGCATCTCACATCCGGTGAGAATCAAACATGCATAGTTCGAGCAAAGAAAATAACTAATTTTGAAAACAAGACTCCTTTCTTTTGTTTTTCAAACAATTCCTTTTTTTTCATTTTCACAAAATTTCGGCAGAATTTCGATGATATTTGGACCTTGGGGTTTTTTTTAAAAAAAATAGGTAATTAACTCTCTACACTGCTATTTTTTTTTCAAATTTTCCCAATATTGAAAATCAGTCAGCATACAAGTCCGAAGAAAATAAAATGCACAAGCAGTAGGTAGGATGCATTAGGATGGTCTTTTTTATTTCAGGTACCCCTGTCCTAGACAGACCCAACCCTTGTGTTGGGCCTCCAAAGTCAAAATAATCGTGATGCAAACAAACGTTCCTACTAGGGATCCGGCATGAGGTTTTATTATACTACGTTTAAAACCTGGATGTTTGTTCTAGACCTGGCTTACCCTAGCAGACAACGAGCAGAGGATGGGAGCTGTGTACTGGTAACCAAAAGGCCATCCGGTTTTGCAACTCCTCCGAATCCTCGTTCAATTTTGGGATATGACACTAACAAAAAAAGGTCGCAACCAGCATACACTCCTCAAGAGAGAGAAGAGAGGGGTTTCGTAGCAGTTTATACAGTTTAGATAATAGTAAAGCGGTAAAGCAATTAGAACATTTAGCAGGAAACGTGTATGAAAATCAGGTAAAGCCAAATATAACAATTATTCTAAGCTCGAATTCTTAAACCCTGAACCGAAGCTCTGGGTTTGTGATCCCCATCAAAGTCTCCAGAGCTGTCACACCTCCTTTTTCACTATTATACCCCTAAAGGGAGTTATTTCCAACTTGAAGTGACAATCGAAACGGGATTTATTTTACTAAGAGATTCAGAGTCACCACTTGTGAGATTAATAGTGTCCCAAGTCACCGGTTTAAAATCTTGAATCGAGGAAATAAATGACTCTGTTTAACAGTCCGCGAATCATAAATCCGGGTAAGGAATTTTGTTAACCCGGGAGAAGGTATTAGGCATTCCCGAGTTTCGTGGTTCTAGCACGGTCGCTCAACTATCATATTCGGCTTAAATTATCTGATTTTTAAATAATTATGAACCTAGGTGCAAATTTTAACCTTTTAAACCGCTTTTATTTAATTAATTAAAGGAAGATTTCAACGTCATTCAAAATATGTTTTGAACCACGTCACATAAACGCACCCATAGTTTTTGACATATTTTAACGTCGTTGAGATTTGATTTCGGTCACATAAATGCATAACCGAGTTTAGAAAAGTAATATTATTAAAATTGCTCTTAAGGGGTCTAACACATTATTATCTTTGGGTAAACCCGTGAAATTCGCTAAACGACCCATCCCGATTTCTAACTATTTTAATAGATACATTTATTGACGACCCCGTAATTTATATGTTCTATTTAGCGAGGCTCGTCTCATTTTATTTTTAGGTCAATCCTAAAGTAAAATAAGATTTTCTAATTAATTTGTCTCTAAAGATAAAGAAGAAGTCCTAATGAATTAACATGTGCAAAACGTAAAAAATCCATAATTCAACTCCAAAAAACTAGGCCCAGTACAGGACAAGTGGGAAAAATGGTTCCGCAGAAGGGTCCAAAGCAGCCCCAAGCTTCATTACAAAAGAATTGGTCACATGGGCCCATAACAGTCCAAATACTCGTTGGAAGTAGGCTGTTGAGCCTTGCACCAAATGAAATCCTAACTCACACCGAGAATATGTTGAATTGGTTTCAAATAATTCCACATACATTTAAATAATTCACAATAGGACCATCACTTAATCGAATTATTAATGCTGAGAATGAATCAGGAGCACAAGTTGAGGTCATGTGATTTTATATACTGTAGATGAGTCAGCTAAAGGCCTAAACCAAACAGTCCATTATTCAAACTACCATTACTAAATTAGTATTCAAGTAATTTGGTATTTTAAACTACTAGACTATGGAAGTAAACTACATGAAACCCAAAACTATTTGAACTTGTTTTTTACAATTATTGAAAACGAATCAATGCTTAGGAAATGTCATAAAAAAAGAACTAACATTAACCGCTTCAGTGATTCACGATTTCTTAATAGGACTGCTGAAGGACACATTGAAACTTAAAACCATTCGAACCTGTTTTATAAGTACTGAAACTAACTAAAATAACTAATGAAACTTACGACCATTTTTTAACCTATTTTCACAACCACAAAACTAAATCAGGCATTCAACTTCTAATACAAGTCCGAAAGAGTAATCACTACACAGTCCATTTGTTACAAATTGTAAAGCATTCCATTCATTGAACTCCACTACAACTATTGTATAGATACATTTAAACTATCAGAAACTCAAAACAGGTTGATATCCATTAACACAAGCCGAATTTCATTTCTTCAATTAACTACCACAAGTTGATTGTTTCAGTCTTTCATACATCAACTGGAGCTGAAGAAATACCTGGATAACGGAAATATAAAAGAAGAAGGAGCAATCAGCAACATCGGATAACACGCAGCATCAAATCAGATGCAAACCAATAGCAACACCACTTCCAAACCAGAAACACACTCAAACCAAAGCACGAACTGATTTGTAAAACCCAATAGCAACAATCAACACCCAAATAGACTCAACTGAGCTCGAATAAGCTCAAAAACAGAATCAGTAGACTTCAAAATAGGTTTAGCAATCAACAGGGGTAGGAATCAGTGTCTAGAACCCCTTATCTAGAAGCCAATGGAACACTAACCTTTTTTGTTCGAACTTTTCCTATGCTCTCTAAACTGACCAACTCTCTTTCTCTCTATTTTTCCTCTTTACCTATTTAGCTCTTCTCCAAACTGTCAAAATGCTATGTCTAACAGCTGATTAAACTTTTTTTTAAATCCCCTCGACTGCTTCCAGCCCCCTCTATTTATATCCAAATCAGACCCCATATCATCCCTTAATACAATTAAAAAAATTAAGGAAAAATGAACCCCATCATATTCCCTGTAACCCGGCCCGTCGTCTCATGAGTTACTGCTCTGTTTCCCCCATTTTATTTTCTTCATATTTCGTTATCGGTATGTGGTGTGTTAGAGTTGATGGGGATTGGTTTTGATAAGAAATGAGACACTTAGTCTCTTTAAGGAAGGCTTAAGTTGGAAAAGTCAACCGGATGTTGACTTATGAGTTAGAAGGTTCGGATGTGATTTCCAATGATTCGGTTAGCTTCGGGGGACGAATTGTGAATTAAGAGCGTAATCGGAATTGATTTTGGAGGCCCGGTGTAAAATTAGGCTTGAATTGGCAAAGTTATTATTTTGGCGAATTCCGGTTGATAGGTGAGATTTTGATTTGATAGTCGGAATGGAATTCCGAGAGTGTCTGTAGCTTTGATATGTGAATTGTGATATGTGTGCAAAATTTCAGGTCATTCGGACGTCGTTTGGTTGGGTTTTGATCGAAAGTGCAATTCGGAAGTTTTTTAAGAACTTAGGCTTGAATGCGATGTGATTTAATGGTTTTAGCAATGTTTGATGTGTCTTGAGGATTGGAACAAGTTCGTATGATGTTTTGGGATATGTTGGTGCCTTTGGCTGAGGTCCTAGTGGCCTCGGGGTGATTTCGGATGGTTAACGGGATGAAATTTGGAGTTTAAAGGCTGCTGAAGGATCTAGTATCTGGTATTTCCGCTTTTGCGGAAATGGACCGCAGAAGCGGTCCCACAAAAGCGAGAGGGGGACCCATAAAAGTAAAGAATGGGCCTGGGTGATTTTTCTGCAGAAGCGGACCAGCGAACCGCAGAAGCGGACCCGCTTACGCGATTGGTTGACCGCAGAAGCGGTCTTGGGGAAAAGTTGAGGAACCGTAGAAGCGGATAAGTAACCACAAAAGCGATGTCACAGAAGCGATAAAAAGGACCGTAAAAGTGAAAATCCCTAGAGTCAGAAGGGTTTTATATTCATTTTTGTTCCGCGAAGCTTATGCTATTTCCACTATTTTTAAGCGAGCTTGAGAGCTTTTGGCGAGAATTTGAGGGGGTTTTGACTGGGAATCGATTGGAGGTAAGTCCCTTAGCATAAATACATGAAATTATGTTAGATTTAACATGAAAATGGGTTGAAATTCATCAAAAGAGGATGAAGCTAGGGCTTGAGTTTTTGATTTTTCAAATTAGAATTTAATAGGTCATTTCAGCTCGGAATTGGGAATTCTTGGTATGTATGAACTCGTGGCGAGATGAGGAATCCAGTAAGGTAAGTTTTGTAATTTTTTGAGTAGTGACCCAGGGGCTCGGGTTTTGTTAGTTTGGAGATTTTTGCTATATTTTGATTGTTTTCGATTAGGTATTGTTCCCTTGTCATATTGTAATGTGTTTGCTCTTAATTTGGTTAGATACGACGCGCGTGGAGGCCGATTTGAGGGGAAAAGGCATCGCGAGCTAGATATTTTACCGGTTCGAGGTGCGTAATACTTGTAAATGATATCCTGAGGGTTTGAAACCCCGGATTTGAACATCATAGTGCTGTATTGAGGTGACTTGCACTCCGGATATGAGTGTGGGGTAGAGCACCATTGGGGATTGTGCCTTGGTCCATCCCGGTTGTTGATTTTTAGCGCATATTTGACTAAGACTACTTGTTATCATCATAATTTGGGCCGATTGCCATGTTTGGGCTTCGTACCAAGTATGTGAATCCTTCAGGGATTGATAGCACTATTTTCTCATTACTTTGCATAATATTTGATCTGGGTCGAGGGTTTTAATACTGATTTGCAAACTCGGCCATTTTTCTAAGATTTGGAAACTTAAACAACATTTATTGATGTTTGTGCTGAGAACTGTTATTTTAATATTGCCCAAGTGGCTTATGTGCATTTCTGGACTGAGCATGGATCGGGCTGCGCGCCGCAACAGTGTTATAGTGATTTCTGGATATATGGTTGGCTCGGGCTGTGCGCCGCAACGATATTGTATTGATATTGAGGCCGAGGGCCTAGTTGATGCCACGAGATGGCTTGATTATTGCGCTTGGTCTATAGGAGCCCCTCCGGAGTCTGTACACATCCCCAGTGAGCATCGTCGACGATAAATAAATGGAGCAGGTTGCACGCCGCAACGGGTACTGGAATGTACCGTTATTTACATTGCATTGCATTCATGCATTTGTTCACTATCCGTTGTTTGTATTATTTCTTGAGATATATGTTTGTTGTTCTGGTATTTTCTGATCACTCTTAAAGAGGATAAATCTTAGATAATGGTAACAATGACACTGTACGATACGTTTGGTCCGGTAACAGTGGCTGACCGGGAATAAGAATATTGCCCGAGGGGCGGGTCTCTGTGCATAGTGTCACTAATTGTTGAAAATTATTTTTGCAACTATTGAAAGGATCATCTTCAAAAGAGGTTTAAAACTGAGCAAAGATACTTTGAAAGGTTTCACAGTTTTCACTGATTTTCTCAAATTAAGGGCTTTTCACTGCTTCTATACATCATGATGATCTGTTATACGTGATTTATTACCGCTCAGTTATTATTTACTTTTATTACTCACTGAGTTGGAGTACTCACTTTACTCCCTGCACCTCGCGTGCAGTTGCAGGTATTGTTTACCCGGTAGCGGGTTATTAGCTGATTGAAGGTACTACTATTGCAGCTGAGCAAGGTGACCTCCAGCGTTCGTGGCACCGAACGTTGTCTTTAAAATTCTATAATTTATTATTGTATATTATTAGTCGTGTAGTTGTGTTCAGTCTTCTTTAGATGCTCGTGACTTGTGACACCCCAATTTCGGGCTGAGTTGGGATGGTTCCCTATTATATCATTTTCTTCCGCAATTATGATAACGTTATCTATTGTTTTCGACTCATTCTTGTTAAGTAATTGTTAAAAGAAGTATTGTTAATCTGTTGGGTGACCTTGTCTTCACGATAGGCGCCATCACGACCGGATTCGGGGATCGGGTCATGATAAGTTGGTATCAGAGACTAGGTTACTAGGTCTCATGAGTCATGAGCAGGTTTAGTTGAGTCTCGCGGATCGATATGGAGACGTCTATATTTATCCTCGAGAGGCTACAGAACCTTTAGGAAACTTCACTTTCTTGGAATTCTTATCGTGCGTACTTGATTCAGGTTGAGATATAACTCTTGAAATTCCTTCCACACGTCTGTATTTGCATATGAGCGCTCAGTATTATATGTTCCTTGATGGTTTGTGATTTCCCCGATCGAGGGGCGAGATGTGATCTTCGTGAGTATGTTGGGCCAGTATGGAGGACTTGAGGACGGATCTTTGCCTATGGCTTGAGCACCGAGGTGCTGATTGTGTGAGCAAGTGTTTTGAACTTATATGTTCAGTATTGTCCCTATTAGCCGAAATGGCAATTTGGTATTCATGTGGTGAGTATGTTACTGCGAGATGTATCTATATGACTTGGTAGTGACGAAGAAGTTTGCTAGATAATTAATGAACTGTTAAGTGATTTGATTCCTTTTGTGATTTGTTTTGTAGCCCGAATATGGGTGCGTGAAGAATATTTGCGTGTCTTCTAGTTGGGGAGGGTAGTGCATTACATATGGCGGTATGAGTTCAGACCCAGGAAGACTAAATGGTTGTGTAACGTATATCCTTATGTGTCCGTTAGAAGATCCCATGTGTAACTGAAAGGTACGTGTTGTATTTGGTTCGCTTAAGAGAGTGGACTCAATTGATGTGGGGATGAATGCGAGGTTTGCAGAGGATTACAGTACTAGATGATCCTTGTTTTCACAAACTAGTAGATGATTTGAGTCTAATCTCACTATGATATTGTGGCATCATTGGAGTAAATGTATTATGGGCTATTGAGTGTGTCCTGATATATGGCTTCGAGACAAGTTGGGGAGGTTGTTGTTGATTAGTTGATCGCACGGTTGTGTGCTATGATGGTTCCGTTTTGAGGTATGTTGGCGGATTAGTCCTAGTTGCAGAAAATGAGCCGAGGATGGCATGAGTGAAGCATAAATTTTGATAAAGGTTATATGGTGCTTCGTAGATGTGAGGAAATAATAGGATGTCTTGAGCTGTTGTTGATAAAGAATGCTCAGTGTATAGAGAAGGAAGTTATTTGGTTGTATTGGAATGAGATCACGTCCTGCGGTGTCAGAGTGCTAATAAGGCACGAGTGGTTCTGTTCGTTAAGTCAGGTCATTTACAGTTGCATAAGAGTGAGTGACTCTCGAGAATGGTTTTATTGGGTTCAAGACTTTTGCATGTAATAATTAGGTGTCTTAAGGTTGTGTATGTGGTTGGAGACTGTGTTTTCATTACAAAAGATCAAGACTTGGGGTATTTTATGTTAATCATAGGATTCTATGTATCAGTACCTGGGAAATAATGGTAACGAATTCAGAGTCGCAGGAAGTTCTTCGGGGTAAAGTACTCTGGGATGTGGTATTTCTGGGAACGATTGAGAAAGTATTCATTGGCCTATGAGTTTTAGACAATGTGGTTTTATGTTCGAGTCTCGTGTGGTATACTTGGGTTGAGAAATTGTGGTGCTACGATAAGGGAGAAATATCAAGTTGATGATTAATCAGAAAGGAAACTAGATAGATGGAATAGCTTGATAGTAGACCGAATCGTTATGGTATGGATATGATTAATTCCTTGTATGTGTTCGAGGTAATGAGCCCTTACAAGTATTGTGCGGCAAAGCTTTTGGGTCTGAGAGCTTGCTTAGCTTGGCTTGGCTAGAAGGATTCAGTCCTGACAGTTTAGCTTGTACAAATGGAATTGGCAGAGGTGTTCTTGCTGGGTTTTACCATGGTTTGGGGATGAAGATATCTTCTATGGGTATGTGAAGCATGGAATGTGTAATGATTCTTCTTCTAGATGGGATTGACGGAAGGTCTTGGCTAGATAAGTTGCAGTTCAAATCTAAAAAGAAGTTCATAAAATTCTTAGGCAACGGGTATCCCCAGGTAATCAATGAAATGGTACTGCTAATCGGAAGGGAATTGACGAAAGTAAATGTCTCAGAAAAAGGGTGACGTGATTTGACTGAGGATATTGCGTTAGTATTGCGGTGCTTTCTTGTTAGATCGACCGCTGATGTCTGAGTTGTTTGATGGAACAGGGGAATTTTAAGAATATCTTTTGTGGAATGATTGGGTACTTGAGATGTAATATGTATTCATACGGCGGAATTTGAGATCAGGTACAGTGATTCATGTGCTATATGGAGTTGGAGACTGGGAGTTCTCATGTTCAGGATATGTAGTGGTTGTGAATCGTGTGTATTGGTACCGTTAGTAGCTATTGGGATTTGGAGACCCGAGTGAATCTTTCTTTGCTTGGTATATTAGATTGTGGATAAGATATTGGGGTGTAGACTGGTTATCTCAGTGTTTTGTTATTCTAGACTGTTATGCTATGTGCTATGTTGGAAAATGCCACAGGTTGCGTGGCGAGGTGCATCGGATGGTGTTCTAGCGAAGTGGTTTGTATCCCAAAGACCAGCGGACGGCTGGGAAGGATTGCCTTACTTAATTGGGCCTTCGTGGTAGATATCAGTGCAGAAGTTCCTACCATTGATTCAGTTCTAATATTGAGGGACCTTTCGGATGTGTTTATTGTGGCCAGGCATGTCGCAAGGTGAGATTGTGGAGTTCGGTATTTATTTGGTGTCGGGCACCGTATCGTACGGCTCCTGCAGGAGTTATAGTAGTGCAAGGAGCAACTTCAGGCTTCTTGGTATTGAGTTCGTGGGCAGGCCAATACGTATTTAGCTTGAGTATATTGGTTAGTCCCGAGTTGTAATGTTGAGGGATAGGTTGATTCGATTGTTCTCGAACTTGTTGGTGATTTAGGGAGATCTATGAGTTGCTTTCTGTGCTGTGAAGCATCATGATTTGTTGGATATGGGCACATATGGTGCGGTTCTATCGAGGATTCATACTGAAGTTCGAGCGGGAAGAGTAATTGGGTGTTGCTCGGTAAATAGAGCATGGGTTATGGCCTACCGGGTTGCGGGTCGTATGTTATTTGTTTCACAGTGGATGTAATAAATTGCCTTGGTTTTAAACATCCAAATTGTGCGTGGTTGTTGATTTTGAGCATAGTGACTTGAGGTGCTTCAAGTGTAACGGTGTTTGGATATAATCGCGCATTGTAGCGAGGCAACGTGGAGTTATGACCCTTCGAGGTAGAATCAGGTATTCTATATCTATTACGTGAGATGGGGTCTCAGCCTTGTGTTGTGATGGACTGATGAGCTTGAGGTACCACTCTTTCATTTGAGTTAATTGTCATGATTTGAGTATGTTCAGACTGTTTCTCATTGGTGCGTGTATTATGCAAGTTGTGGCTTAGGCCTGTGTTGAGGTGTAATATCACCAGAGTGATGTGTTGGGTTCGAGGTGAACATTGGAGTCATTAATGAATTCGAACAGATGTGATTTCAGCTTGTTAGAAGGATAAAAATCAAGGTCTGGTCCGGAAATCAGTTGTGGTATTAGTCAAAAAGGAAATGTCTTCACGTATGGTTGATCTAAGGAATGGTTGCGGTTTATCGCGTGTTTTAATTATCATTGGCAGTATATGAAAGTGTTGTAATAAGACTTTAGCTAATAAGAGGTTCCTATCGGTAACTGAGTATTGTGGGCAATTACTGTGAATAGAGACTATCGTTTCGAGTGTTGTATTGTGTGGTATGTTGTATGATTTCACCTGAGGTTGCAGGTGTGGGTTATTACCGCTGGTTCGGGTTTATTCTAGGTATGCTTTCGGAAAGTGCAATGTGGTTCTATGGTTTATGGTCTAGATGGACTGTGAAATTTTAGTTGTGTTGTATTATCGGACCTATGTGAGATAGGGTGACGTGGGATCACCCAGGTATATGCTTGGTAAGGTCATTTAACTGTCTGTTGGCTTCTAGGACAATTCTAGGTACGCTCGAGGATGAGCATTTGTTTAAGTTGGGAAGGATGTGACGACTCGGCCCGTCGTCTCATGAGTTACCGCTCTGTTTCCCCATTTCATGCTTCTTCATGTTTCGTTATCGGTATGTGGTGTGTTAGAGTTGATGTGGATTGGTTTTGACAAGAAATGAGACACTTAGTCTCTTTAAGGAAGGCTTGAGTTAGAAAAGTCAATCGGATGTTGACTTATGAGTTAGAAGGTTCGGATGTGATTTCCGGTGATTCGATTAGCTTCGGGAGATGATTTGTGACTTAGGATCATGATCGGAATAGATTTTGGAGGCCCGGTGTAGAATTAGGCTTGAATTAGCGAAGTTAGTATTTTGGCGAATTCCGGTTGATAGGTGAGATTTTGATCCGAGAGTCGAAATAGAATTTCGAGAGTTGTTGTAGCTTCGATATGTGAATTGTGATGTGTGTCACACCTCCTTTTGGCGCTACCCCACCCCGCGAAGGGCGTGGTAGAAGGAGATTTTCCAATTAAAGGACAATCGAAACGGGATTTATTTATTTAATTTAGAGTCGCCACTTGGGAGATTTATGGTGTCCCAAGTCACCGGTTGAATCCCTAATCGAGGAAAGGTTTGACTCTATTTAACGGTCCGCGAACAAGAAATCCGAATAAGGAATTCTGTTAACCCGGGAGAAGGTGTTAGGCATTCCCGAGTTCCGTGGTTCTACCACGGTCGCTCAATTGTTATATTTGGCTTAATTATCAGACTTTTAAGATACTTTAACTTATGTACAAATTTTAACTTTTACCGCTTTTAATATTATTATTATTTTTACAAAG